>SPJY01012978.1:1039317-1181997 GCA_005191435.1 Raddia distichophylla
AATCACCTAATTTGGAGTCCGGATGCTCCTGGAACAATTCTTGGAAGTTTGAAAAAAATTAGAAAAGGCTGAAAAGATTAAACCGAGAAAACTGGCGAACCGACCGAACCAGCGGCGGCTCAGCACAGCGCGGCGGCAAGGGCGACACGCGGCGGCTCGGGATTGGCGGGCGCGGGTGCGGGCGGACGCAGGCGCTGACGCGTGGCAGCGGCGGCTGGCGCGGGCGGGAGCGAGCGGCGACTCGACGCGTGGCACGTCGTGACTGGCGGGCAGCTTCGGCCAACCACACGCCGACGCGTGGCGGCGCGGGGGTGCAGGCAGGCGCGCGCGCGCGCGGGGGCGCTGGTGGCGGCGGGGGCAGGACAGGTGGCGGGCGCTGGGAGGGCGCGGCGGATCCGGCGGCGGGGCGCGGCTAGCGAGGCTGCCGGCGGCGAGGCGGCGCGGCGGCGACGGCGGCGGCGCACGGCAACTCCGGCGAGCTTTTCCGAGGGCGTTTCTCCACCAAATCTTGCGATCCATATATCCATCTTGACCGCGTCGACGAGATCTTCAACATGGCACCATCTAATCTTGAGTTTGAGCACGGCACAGAGAGGGATCTGTAGAAAAGGGTTTCGGTGGGGAGGATTTTTGACGGCTAGGGTTTGGGACTTGAGGGATTTCGTGATTAGGACTTGGGACAGGGGTCTTGGGGTGTTTATATAGTGCCAAGGACGACCAGGGCTGGGCCTTGGGCTAAAAGGGGTTGGATTAGGACTCGAATTCTAATCCGGGTAGAATTCAGATAGGCTGCGGGCTTGTTTAGCAAGAAAACGGAGTTTCCCTTGGAAGATTGGGCTGAAATTTGGAGGGTAATTCCGATTGGGCTTCAGAAAGGTCCCCTCCAAATTTGAGCACGAGATTCCCTCGTTCGCTCATTATTTTATTGGTTTGACGAGTTCCCGATGAAACGGCAAAACTTCAAGGAATCACGAGCTAGATTTGGAATTTGGACATGAAATTTTGAGGGTGGCTAGATGATGGTTTCAAAGAATTACTGGAATTTTTCCAGAATTTGCCTAAAGGGTCTTCTAGGGTTTTGGCTTAAACCTTAGTTTAAAGTAATTAAAACAGGGTTTCGTATATAACAATTCCCTTTTAATTTATTTTTGGGTTTTCGAAAATACAAGTGACATACGACAAAATAGAGGATGTCACACTCTAGTTGCTTGCCTATTTTGGATTATGGAAGGCACAGCTTCGGAAGTGCCGCCCCCTTTTGGCTTTTCCGTTGTATCGGGCCCTGAAATGGGTTCCACCTTTTGTACGGTAAGCTTTGAGCTAATCGGTCCCCCAAGAAAAATGGAGGTTCTATGTATTTTGAAAGACAACTATTATCTGTAATAAAGTGCCCTCGTGAGAATTCTGTACGTAATGATTTAGCTTCTTGTAAATTCGTGTTGCGTTAGCAGGATCCTGGCCTAACGCAGCCTGCACGAAGGTCCTGGATTCCCTTAAAAATCCAGGGCTGACACACATAATTCATTCCAACTGAAACACATTACAGTTGTTTTCTTTACACTAGTCTCTCTTCCTGCCTGGCCTTCTTCTGCTGCTGCTCTGCCTTGGGCTGCAGCTAGGTGTCGCGTTGTACTGGCCATCCTTGCGCCATGGGGCTGTTAGGTGTTGGGGAAGGGGCATTGATCAGCGGCAATGGGGGATCTGCCGATGATCAGAGAGGAGAGGGCGACGGCAGCACTGCTGCCGGCGCGGTAAGCAACTAAGATAAACATTTATTGCTCAATTATTTCTGGTGGACTAACTCCCTTAAATAGGGTGCGGCTTACAACTTATCTGTAGTTACAACTGAATAGATAAAGACCAGCTAACAACTGAAGAGATAATCCCTAAACAGATAGGTTGGCTGGGTTAGACCCAGCCTCACGACCACGCCTAGTATATGTCAGGCCGAACCTGACAGGGGCTTTGGCATTGATGATGTGGTTGTGGTGACCCCTGCAACGTCGGCAACAACTAAAATAGATGCCAATGAAAAGTCCTAGGATAAAAGGTAATGCACAGTTCTTAATGCTTCTTGATTTAAATGGACCTGCTTGCATGATTTAGTCTGGATTTCAGGCTTTTAGCAAAGGCTACTAGGAGAAGAGATGGTGGTCTAGAAACATTTAAATTTGAAATTTTGGTTTACATTGATGAACGAATTGGTGCAGGGAACAATTTTTTTTTTTTGGCAAAATTGGGATTTGAACTCTATGATTGATTATGCTAATTTCATTTATCTAAATAGTAAATATGCTTAGTGTTATTTGTTTTCTGGTTTGCAGACCTCATTATTTAGAATCGTTAATTTTAGTCAAGTTACATTCTTCCATTTCATTGCTCAACTTTGAAATGCATAGTGTGTTTCTAAGCTTCCAATGAAATAACTTCTCTATACCTATCAATTGTGGATGTCACTTATGGGGTAGGGTGTAGACATTCCGAGATTAAAATTGAACTAAGAAGATATCATGGCACTCAATGTTGGATACAATGTCTGCTAATTTAGTCAAATACAAGATTCTTGGCTTGCCTGAAAGACTAGGGGCTTTCTTGTTTCCCTTTGAATTACGAACTATGCCTTGTGAGGTACATGCGTACAGTTCTCTTGAAGCTGTGGATCTGAGTTTTGCGTAAGTAACTTGTGTCCAATGTCGAATAAAGCAGTGAATCCAGGCGTTAATCACCGAGCTACACTTACACGATTCCACGTACCGTTACTTACCTAGATTATGCCTCGTGTCTCGTGGCAAGTTGGTGATATTAGCAGTCAGCAATAAGAAGTTGTCTCGTCTTTGTGAGCATGTACATGCATTGCATTCTTTCTTGGCCGTTGGGCTTAGACACCTTGCCTGAAAAAGTCGAACAATTTAACACGCCGCTTTCGAGCTCTCTTTTGCAAATATTTTTTCTGGATGCTGGTAGAGCAAAGCCAACAATATACTGGTGCTTCTTGCTGCTCATCTCCAAATCAATATTCATAAATCCGCACCCCTCCCAAGTTATGACATGATACTGACAATCTTATTTCTTAACATGCTTTCTGTTTTCCTTGGTGACATCTGATGAAGACAAGCATAGAAAAGACACACTCACTGACAATACACATGGAGGTCAGAACTAGAACCTTCAACAACGCGATATGAATTAACTTTCAGCTAGCAATTTCTGACCACTTTTCAAGGTTAATAGCTATATTGATATATAAACTCGCGGGACAAAGACATGAACAGTACGCACGGCACTGTAGCATCGTGAACAGTAGCATGGTGCTGTATCACGAGATTAGTGAGAAGGTTAGTTAAGATTAAATCGAGTTGTTGAATTAGATAAAATCAGTTTTTTTAGAAGATAAGAATAGCTAAGATTTTTAGAGCCCAAGCCTCTTACCCCTATAAAAGGGATATGTCATGTATCTTTTCATTCATCAATCAAATGAAGTAAATTGAGTTGAGATTAGTCCCATAGGCAGTGGCTCCGATAATAGCTTAGGCGTTGCTGACGTTAAACAGCCGATTCACCTGCGTCAAGGGCCGTATCATTTTGGTATCAAAGCCAGACAGTCCCTCGGGATGGTGTTCCCGGTTAGGGTTATAGATACGGGTCAAGGGTCATATCCCCTTGTTGCATGCTTGCACGTAACACTCTAGTATCAGAGCAACCAACGTTTCTTCCATCAGCGCCTCCGAGAAGAGCGGCCAATCGACTGCTACCTTCGGCGGATCGATGAGGAGCATCATGCCTTTGATCCACCTCGTTTGTACCTCTATTACGAGCGGCTCCGCGAGGAGTGTGGGCTTGTTGACAAGCATCCCACGAAAGTTTCCATTGGTGCCGTCGTGGATCTGAAACAAGGTAAAGGCCGCATCAGTGACTACGTGCGTGCGAGTTCTAGTTGCTACTCAAACGAGCACCGCAAATGAGGAGAGAATATGAGATCGATGCCTTCATCACGGGGTCTACCTGCGACATCGGCGTCAGATGTTTTTCGTGGTCGGCCGCGTGACCTTGCAGGCGCAGTATACTTGGCACGTGAGGCAGAGCACCAGGAAGATGCCCAGATCATGAAGGCGGCACCGGCTTGACATCGATCGACGTTTAGCCGCGAGGTTGCTGAGCAGAACAAGGCTAATGCGGCTCAGTTGAAGGCGTTCATCTCCAACTTGGCGGCAAAACTCGAGGCACAGATCGACGACATCACCAAGAAGGTCGCGGACCTCGTCAAGGCATTCGACAAGACGACGGCGGCGCCCGCTGATCCAGCGCAGGAGCTGCTTGACGCTAGTGTGACGCAAGCTCTCACGAGGACGCGCCTTGGGGTCTGGACCGACGACAACAGCGGCAACATCGACGACGACGACACCAAGCAGTGCGAGGAGAACGACGACGACAGTGGAAACATTGACGTCATCAGCGATATCGAGGCGCAGGAAGGTGATCCCACTAATAACACCTTGCCAATCTCTTCTGGAGAGAAGGTCCATAGGGCGACGAAGGTCCAACCAAAGCGACCTCACTGCGCCCGGCCCTTTGTTGCTCCACGTCTTTCTCTATGCCAAGCACACCTTCGTCAACCACAACACCTCCATCATCACCAGCCGGAGGACTGCTTGCATGCTGGGCTAGCATGACTACATCTTGCGCATGGTGATGCGCTCCGGCTTCAGCATCGACGTCGATGCTTCGGGCGTCGTCATTTCAACCTTTAGTACAAGGTTGATTCAAAGGGGGAACATAGATACACGCGCGGGCTAAAGCCATGAACCATACATGCGGTATTGTAATGTCGTGAACAATATCGCGACACTGTAACATGAGATTAGTTAGGAGGATCGAGTTGTTGAATTAGGTAAGATCAGTTGGTTTAGAAGATAAGATTAGTTAAGATTTATTTTTGAGAGTCCAAATATCTTACCGCTATGAAAAGGATGTGTCATGTATCTTTCTATTCATCTAATCAAATGAAATAAATTGAGATTAGTCTCATAGGTGGTGACTTTGATAACAACCTATGCATCACTGACGGTAAACAACCGACTCGCCCGCGTTAACGGCCATATGGCCCTTTTTTGTGGAATAAAAACCACTTGATGTTTTTTCCTTTGCAGAAAACTCCATGCCTTTATGAGAGCAGAATTTTCCTCTGCCTGTTTTAATAATTGTCCATGCAATCTCGGAATTTTCTTTTACAACAACCTCCACAACACTTCGATGTCTTGTTTGTAAAGATTGCATCTTATTTAGGACTTAGGAGGTGGTGCACCTTTTATTGACTTTTTGTACATGAATGCAACAAGGTTGTATGTTTTGCATCCTTTGTAAAAATTAGAGGACATGAAACTTGCGGTTCATATTGTTAGTTCTAAGGACTGATGCGGAAGCGATTAGGATGAACACTTAGCCTAATACCGAACCACTAAATACAGTCATTAGGGAATCTTACTTGAGCTTGATGATGCCATGAGGGTTGAGAAGAACAGTAGGCCGTAGGGGCCTGCTTGGTGACGAGTCAGTGCAGAGAGCCAAAGGGGACGCAGGGAGGGACAACCTCGTCGTGTAGATGCGGCACCGGCGACGGCCTTCCCAACACTTCAGCGCCTCCGCTCAGATCGGCTAAAGGGGTATCGAGAGCAGAGGAGAACCTCTGTAGCTTGGCTATGTAGTGTTAGCTACTGTAGGTCGCTGGTGCTCACTATTTATATGGCATTGGTGAGGGGGGCCGCAACCAAGATTTGGAGGAGTGCCCCCGATCAGGGTGCATGATTAGGGGGGATGGTAATGGTTGTAATTAGGGCGATTAAATGCGGTGGCTCGGTCTGGCAACGGTCGGCCAAACGCGATTAGTGCTATTAATTGCCATTTAAGTCTTGGTCTGGCAACAATTAGCCAAACGATCAAAAGATCCAACATTCTCCCACTTGATCGTAACGCTAATAACATAAATCTTTCTTGACAAAACATCATACCGAGGCAAGCACCACAAAAAATCTGTTAGCTATAATTGAGGTTTCTATACCCACAACATACTAATTTCATCTCGATTGGAATAAGCTTTATTTATTATGGGAGTTGGTTCGCTCATTGGCCCTTATGTCTAGGATCATAGGCTTTCCAGTAAGCATCTATCCAATAAACCCTAAATAAAAATAAGCAAATAAGTAATATATAAATTAAAATATTAATTAGATATATGTGTTGTAAAATTAAAGAGTTGTCACTTTGTGTGTCAATGTCATGTAAGTCCATGTCCCACTTGTCATTGAGACATGAAATGAAAAATATCAAAACTTACAATTCTATAGCGGCATCTGTATCTAAATCATTTATCAAATGACTAAATAAATAGATGTACGTGACGTCACGGTTGGTGGTAGACGCAAGGTTTACATCCATGCATAAGTCTAGGTTTTGTTTAGTGGATGATTAACTCGAACCGGAAGGACTATTCAAAGATACACGACAGTGGCGGATCCAGGACAAAAATCATGCCTAGGCAATGCTAAAAGTGTATTTCATTTTCTATAGAATAAAAAAAACATAAAACATGTTAACTCCAAGCTAACAATTCACTAATTTTATAGTTTTACTAGTTTCTAACATTAAAACAAATTAAAAGTTAAATCTAACAAAATATTGCATGACAAAAGAAGAAAACGTACCGCTATGATAGCAGTGTACGAGGCAATTGCATTCTTCGGGTCTTAAGGCGTTGAAAGCATCACATTATGGTTTCATCATCAAGTGACTTGAATATCTCTCGCTCGGTGTAGCATACCATTTGGTCATTCAACCAATCGTAGCAATCTTATTGCGTAACTCAGATTTGATAATATTCATTACCAAAAATGATCTCTCAACTGTTGCCGTTGACACTGGTAATAACAATGCCAATTCCAATAATTTATAAAATAGAGGAAACGTCCTATGTTTATCGGTTTGAACCATCTTCATAGCTAGGAATGCAAGATCTTCACAAACAGCAAAAGAGGCATGCCTTCTTACATGAATAACATAAGTCTCAAGTTGCTCCCTTATAATTTCCCGATCGATAATAGTAAAATCTTGATCATAAATTTCAGCAACACGATGATTTGTCTTTGATTATTAAAATTATCAAAATACAACCTAGCCTTGTTATGAGCACTATTAACACCACCAACATGCTCTGCTAATGCTCTATATGCTTTTTTCCAATTTTCGTACCGAATTTTTATGAATACCTCATGGCCAAATTTACCACCCCTCCCCGCGGTTCAGTAAAGAGAAAGCAAGGAAAACAAAATGATGCATCATTTGATTCACTATACTCCAACCAATCATACTTTTTATACCACGCATCTTGAAAGCATCTCGAACTTTTTTCATATAGTTTGCGAAAAAAATTCAAACCAGTCGTAATAACTTCGTATAGCATACATTATACGAAGTTATACGATTTCTCTGAAAGCATCTCGAACTTTTTTCATATAGTTTGCGAGGAAAATTCAAACCAGTAGGTTGGGTTGGATCTTTCGCAATATATGCTTGCCTAACTTGATCTTGCATATTTGCTGCGTAGTCTTCAATTGGATTTCATACACCACTACCGAAATAAATTGATTCCACAATTAAAAATCACACAGCACAGCACAAAAAGAAGCAGAGAAGGAATGGATGTGTTTACTGAATTTAATTGCTTTCACTGCAGAATATACTAGTACGCTGCATGGTTAGGGATAGAATTGATATAAATAAAATTAATGATAATTTACACACATGTGAATTCGAAATTAGGGGATCACCGTATCAATAAATGACATGTGACAGTGACTTGTTCCTGTGGGGCGTTACCACAGTGGCTGTTGCTGAGGATGATGCAGGAGGAATCTGTCGCAGTGCACCGATTAACCTTATCCTTTACAGGAACACCACTTTCTAAATGTGATTTCTCCAGATAGCTACTAATTAAATATGAAATATGAAAAGATAAACTTAGCAAAATGCAGAATCTTGTTTAACTAAAATCAGGCAATATAACTCACATTTGGCAGCAAAGCCATTGAATTCCAGCTAGCATTAATCACGAAGGAGAATCTCAAATTGTCATACTCATTATTAACAGCAAAGAGAAGACAATTTCTTCCTTGACCTTGATCACCTTGAACTTTATGACACAACCATAACAGGCATATATATTGCACAGAACTTAATTAAAGAGTTTTTTTCAAAAAGAAAATTAGCCAGGCTATTTATAATTCACTAGATAGATGGGACATTTGATTTTTTAGAGCTAGCTATAACTTGAACTATAACTTGAACCAGTGCATGGGAACCTCCTCTAGCTACCACATTTGGCCAATGGGTCATGAGCACGTTGTCGCCGAGAACATGTGCAAGTTCTCTCTTTAATTAAGAAAAAAAAAAGTAGGAGAGCTGCTATCTAGGCCTTGTTTGTTTCACATTAATGTTGAGTTGTGTTTTACTGTAGCAAATTTGTGACCCCCTCAAAATACGTTTTAACGAGTTCAAAAAATTATGAAAAGAATATTTTACAAACTTTAAGAAGAAATATTTAAAACCCCACAAAAATGACTACAAAACATTAGATCATTTGGCTTATACAAAAATAACAAATTTTCATTTAATTTAATTTAATTTAATCTGAAACAAACAAGGCCCTAATCTTTTCGACAAACAAGACATCATTAGTGTACTTGAAACAATAACAGATTTCATGTTAATGAGTGGTATCCGTCAACTTCAAAAATGTCGAATTGCTATAGCTTGTTCTTAGTCTCAGAGATCACATGTGCACCAACGTGTTGTGCTCAACGCCAGTTCATAATCATAGACATGCTAAAATTGCAAAAAACGTGATGGTAGAATTAATAACTTTAAATTGATTTTCTACTAATCATTAGCACACATGTTGCCAATTAAACTGTTTACCTGTATATAGCACTAAGTACATCAAATTGTTTCCCAATATATACTAATTAAGAATGAACCTATCAAGAATTTATTATTTGAGTGCAATTTTACTAGAGCTATTTGACGGGTTATTAATATAGCATTAAGTTTGAGTGTTTCTGTTAGTTTGCCTCATACACAAGGAGGTTATTGGCTCTTAGGCGATGATCTACAAGGAAATCTCGAGCTCCGATTGATATTGCAGTTATATTTTGGTCTATTTGATTTTATTAAAAATGATGTTATTTTTGACAAGCGCAAAGATACATATTTCTTGTAGGGTATCTTCAGAGAAATCTATTGGTTGTGTATAATTAGGCCATAATAAAAAATGAAGAGGAATGAACATAGGCACCTGAGGTGTGCAAATCCCAGGAGTTGGTGGATGCATGTATCACGTTCTTCACCGGCTATGGATGGAAAATTAACACTAGATTATGATTGTATTAGTCGCCTTTTCCATATTATTGGGACTTCATGAATCCTTTTTGTCAATGGTTTGTAATCAGTTTTTATTGAAATTTGGCATGTGACAACTGACAAATGGCTACTAACAAAGGGTGGTCAACCATAATATTCCAAAAGAGGACCTTCACATGTGTCTACATCCCATAGAAAATGTGTTCACTGAATTTTTTTTCTCTAAAAAGATAGCTAGGAAGCAATGAAACTCTACATATATGATAATCTCAAGTTATATCCAGCCCTGAAAGATTTCATGGAGCATATGCGCATTTGATTCATGTTTGGACTTTAATTTGAAATATCCATGGTTATAGCTGCTAGCTAATATCAATCTGTTCGTCCTTAATTGAGTGATATGATGAAAATAGTTCCATGCTAAATCACCAAAGAGTTAATTCAAGAATTTATAACAATGGAAACAGTTAAGAGACATGAATTTGATACTATGCATATTGATGATCGATCAGCAACCAATCCACTTACCACAGATCTTGAGTGTCAACTAATCAGGGCACCACCAATGGTTCCAAATCAGCTAGTCATGAGAAGTCCAACTCATCTTTTTGCTTATATGAAAGAGAGAATGAGAGGAGAGAGAGATAGACTAGATCTTATCTAAAAGTCAGTCTATAGTGGATATTACAAGGTGCAAGCTTCCAGCCTGTTACATATGGATCCTTAATTTTAGAGATAATGTTATAACTAACCCATGCATTAAAAAGGTTGTCTGCAAGCTATCTATAAATAGCATGACTTGCTTATAGCTAATTGACTATATATATAACGGCAAGTAAATCAAATAGATTTTCCAAATTGATTAATTAGTTGCTACTATATAAGAAATGGTAGTCGACCGTATGTACTAACATCCCAAAAAGAACCTGCACAAGTCTACATCCTATATATAGAAAATGTGTTTTGATCATTCTTAATTTTCTATTTTAAAAAAATAGATACAAGCAACAAAACTCTAGATGAAAGCTGAATAATCCCCAAGTTATATCCACCCATGCATGAATCACTACAGGAATCACGTGAAATCTCGACGGCCAAAACTAGTCTCGACGGCCACAACAATGCTGTCGATATAAAACACGCAATCTCGACAGCCACGTAAGTGCCGTCGTTATATAAAGTTAGTCTCGACGGCCATATAACAGCCGTCGACATAAGGTCGCCCAAGCCCGCGGTGTACCTTTTCCTCGTTTTCGCGAAGGTGGGTAAACATCTTTCTCGACGGCTACACCTAAGCCGTCAAGAATAGTGTATGGGCCGGCCCATCAGTACTCGCTGGTCAGGATTGAGTCTCGACGGCCGGAAGTTGGCCGTTGATATTATTTCATCTGCTCTACTAGGCTACGCTTTTTAAATTGGGCCGGCCCATTAAATTTTTCAATTTTTAAAAAATATTTCATAATTTGCAGAGATGTTTATTTACCAAAGTAGTTAAAAATGTACGTAACTTAAAAATAAAATGTGAAACATTCTCAATTTTTTTTAAAAATAGATAATGGTACAAAATGTTATCGTGTTGCATCCTATTTTTTAAAATATTCTTGTATTTGTAAATAATGTAACATATAATATATATTTAAAACTAATAAATTGTATATGAAATATTTTAAAATGGTATAATTTGTTACATTCCAATGCAATGATCTATGTACAACGGTGTTCCGATTAAATGGTGAAAGCGTAAAAATTATATTATCCCTCTCACCCGTATTTCACAAAACTATATAGAACGCTAACTAATACTCTGCCCGATATAACCCCTTACATATATATGTAACTCCTTTTGTGGACATAATTTGAGCATACAAATTTTCATGGTGATAAATTTTCATGCCGTAAACAATATTAGCCATTACGCAGCACCAAAGATTTTTTGAATTTATTTTAAAATTAATTAAGCTCCGTTGACCACCAAAGGGGTGTGCTGTGCGAGCCGTCGAGATAGGACTCACTCTCGACGGCATTCCTAAAGGCGGTTGAGAAATGCAATTTTTTACGACGGTAGTCAACGAAAACTGTCGTGACAGATGTTTCTCGATGGCCATAAAGTATGAGACGTCGAGATAGTGGCGGCCAGCCACCTGACGGATAAGGGCTATCTCGACGGCCCCAGGTTGTCGGGACAAAGCGGGCCCACCAGACCACGTGCTTTTTGACATGTACAACACGGGCCCAGGCACCGTGTCTTTTGAGGCTGTCTCGACGGCCTCCAGCCATTGAGACAACACGGGGCCCTAGGCACCGTGTCTTGAGGCTGTCTCGACGGCCTGCGGCCGTCGAGAACATACGCTCCCCAACGGCAGCGCAGTGCAGGCATGTTTTCTCGACGGCCATAAGCCGTCGAGATAGCGCGTGAAGTTTCACATTGTTCCACGTGGAAAACTGCAACTGGGCGGTGACGGTTGAGATCTTTCTCGATGGCCATTGTCGTCGAGAATATCGAATAAAAGGGCACCCGCATGGGACATAGACAATTTGCGCCGCAATCCACGAGCCCGAGCCCCACGCATCGTCCCACGTGCCGCCGCCCCGTCTCGCTCGAGCCGCCATGCCACCACCTCGTCATCAGAGGTACGTGTAGCTTCTCCACGCCTTTTTTTTTAAAAAAAAATTACTATTGTGTAGTCTCGACGGCTTTAAACCGTCGAAAATTTAATTAGTCTTGCAATTAGCGATAATTAAAAAAATTTAAAAATAAAAATAGATAGTGCCATTGTTATGGTTTGCCTTATAATTTTAGGTGTAATTCATATATAAAATTAATTATAATATTCAGTGCAATTGCTATATATTGCATTGAACCAAAGTGTAACCAAGTTGTACGACACCCGTTCGGGAACAACAAAAACGCGTAAAGAATTTGAACGGTGATTCATTTATTTCTATTACGGGTTGTGAAAAATGATCCCGAATTGTCCAGTGGACAGCTAAGCGAATGGCCGCTTAGGCGTGTCTCGTTGTGATGTCGGCGGGTTCGAGACAAGATTTTGATGGCATGACTCTATAGTTCTCATGTGCATAACATAAGCACTACTAAGCTGGATTTCAGCTCTTTAGCTATCGTTGCACTAGGAGAACTGTAGGGTTATGCTGCCGAAATTTTGTCTCGTTCCCTACCGATGCCACAACGGGACACACCTTAGCGGCTATTCGTGGGTGGGTTTAGAAGCCTTTCTAAACCTATTGTCAAACCCTGATGTGTAGCTTCTCGTGTTAAGAGCGATGGATGAAGAGAGAAGGTGGATGTACGATGGATGGAGAGCGAACGGACAACATTCAGATGAATAGTATGAGAAGGCCAATGCATTTGTCGATAGTGCTTTCCAGGCGACCCCTAACCCTGACACGGCGTACGTTCATTGCCCATGTACGGAGTGTGGTAACGGTAGAAAGAGAACACGGTATGAAATGGGAATGGATTTGTGCAAAATGGGTTCAAGGCCGGTTATCATCGCTGGGTTTATCACGGTGATAGTGGTTGTGCTCGTGCCGTCCCTACCCCTTCCGATGAAGGATTTAATGAAATTGATAAAATGTAAGACATGATGGATGATTTTGGCCACGATTTTGATGATGAGCAGATAACTACCTCTATGACTGAATTCTTAACCCTTTTAGAGTCTTCCGAACATCCTTTGCACGATCGAATCACCGTGACCCTACTCTCTATGGTCGCACAGATGATGGCTTTGAAATGCAAGTATAACTTCTACATCAATTGTTTTGATGAGTTGTTAGGATGTTTAAGCGATGATAATTACTGCTAGATATTATAAATATCCGAGGTTACATGTGCGTACTAAAATATCTCACTTTCAATTATTTTTTAAGATTTACATTATTTATTTGACTAACTATTTCTTAATTTTCATATGTAGGATATACCACTGCGCAGGTTCGTCAACCCCTCGTGGCATGCACAGGAGAAGGAGGAGGCCTCTGAGGCCAGGCAGGAGCTAGCTCTGACACAGGAGAGTGGAACCAGTGCGTCTGGGCAGGAGATAGCTAGGGAGGGTCGTCCTCTCAGGCAAGCAGGAGGAAAAAGGGCCCAAACAAGGTGAGGGCCGCACCGCCTCAACAGTCTGGGCGACCGGCGATCTAGATTTACGTTGACAGGTACACATTTTTGTAGCAAATTACTTTTTTGACATTGTCTATTTTAATTATATAAACCTAATACACCTTTTATTTTAAATGTGCAGCAACATGTCCACGGTGAATGTCAGCGAAAGGCACCAACCTGGGACAGCGCTTGGCATCCTGGCGAGGCAGTACTACCCTAGGTTGATAACACAGGATGGGACGGCAAGACCAGCGTACAGCTGGGACGACTACAGGCTAGTCCCGCATGGGGATAGCACTGCCGCGGATGTTGGGTAAGCTACACAATAACTTAAACATCTATTTATTTTTATTTCCAACCACATCTGTTGTTATACCCTATTTCAGCTCAGGTTCGCTCCGCAAGAGGGACTGCGGTGAAAGGATGGCGAAGCAGAGGGTGCAGGACATGATGTCCAATGCCCATGTCACAGCCATTTAGAAGTACCAAAGATGAGTAGCCTTTACTCACAATACATTTAAGTTTCATGTGTTTGTTACTAATTTTCACCTTTCCGTGTTTTTGTAGGAGACAGGAGCAGCAAAATCTTACGCCCCAGGTGGCTCGTCAGTTGTATTTGACGGCCGGTCAATACAATTAGGTCTGTCCGGAGTGGTGTCAGGAGGACACCTGGGAGGCTACAAGTAGGAAGTGAGACAGCCCCGAGTGGAAGGAGAAGTCAGATAAGGCAAAGAAGAATTAATAGGGGTGTTGGGGGCTACAAATCTAACACCGGGAGGTGGTCCATCGCGGTGTTTCTTCATTCCTTTGGCGGAATTGAGGAATGATTTTAAATCAAATTGCCTCTTAAAACATTGCCTCTTAAAACTCCCGACGGCTTAAAGCCGTCGAGATAGGCCACGCAGCCGTCTCACAAGCCTCCCGACGGTCTATTTAAAGGGGGCCGTCGAGAGAGGCTAGTCTCGAGGGCTCCCGTTGACTACCCTCGAGACAGGTAGCCTTTATCGAGAGCTTTTATAGAGGCCGTCGAGATTGGTCTCTGTCTCGACGGCTCACGCTATGCCCCTTCTTCGGTGGTCAACCAAGCTTCTTTAATTTTTAAACCCACATATACATATTTCAAAAACATAGCGTTAAAAATATAACATTACAAGATTTTTTTTCACACATTGATTTTCGTAACAATGAAAAAAAAAGGAGAATTTTCCACATTTTTTTCACAAATTATAAGCATTTTTGAAATTAAAAAACAAAAATCACCGTGCCTGAAAATTATCTGTCTCGACGGCCAAATACAAGCCGTCGAGACAACCTTCCATGACCCGAGCGGAGGTGGCCCGGCCCATTAACTCTCTCGACGGCCTGTTAGCCGGCCGTCGAGACTGCACTTTTCCCGCGTCGCGGAAAGCCGAAAAGTGAGACGCGGGAGCTGAATGGAGACTATCTCGACGGCCTATGTAGTGGTCGTCGAGATAGGTCTATTCTCTCGACAACTTTTGCATGGCCGTCGAGATTTCCTATCCTCTCACGACCGCTGCGCGGTGGCCGTCGAGCCTTCCGAGGGCCCTCGAGATTTTGAGCGTTTCTTGTAGTGAGAGTGCCATGGGAGATGACCTAAAAGGCATGTGGGTGGATTGGCCCTAGCTAGCCCTAACACTTCGGATCTTCCCCTCAGCAACTATAT
This sequence comes from Raddia distichophylla, assembly GCA_005191435.1. Lineage (NCBI taxonomy): Eukaryota > Viridiplantae > Streptophyta > Magnoliopsida > Poales > Poaceae > Raddia > Raddia distichophylla. The sequence goes on from SPJY01012978.1 coordinate 1,054,533, forward strand.
ATGCCAACCCCCACTCCTCTTGTAACATACAACACACACGTTTGTGTACCCTATGATTTGTTGATTATACAAAGATTTAAAACTTCTCCAAAATTTCTTTGAACCAAATTTGTTGTTTGTGTGAATATCAATTTTTTTGGCCTCTGTGAACTAGAGAGATGTGGAGAGATGAATAGAAGCTAATGTTGCTGAATATTTGATTCATTTCTGTAGTATAAATAGCTAGTGTTTAATTCCTCTGTATTGCCATGCTGCAGTTCATCCTTTTGCTGTTATTTATTTTAAGTATTGCTGCTGATTACAATATAGTCAGTTATTTCCTTTGTCAAAGATTAATCCCGAGGATGGTAAATCCAAAATTCATCGTTGGATTGCAAAACAATTTAGAGGTAATCAACTTTATTCACGTGGAAAAAATAGATGACAGTTACAAGAAATTAATCCGCTCCCTACCTTTTGCCATCAGTCAGATACGTTCGAAGCTATATATAGCAGAGAATTTTTGAGCGTTTACTACTCATAATGACCACTATCATATATGCCTCTCGGAAATATCAAATTTATCTGTAGAGTTGGTTTATCTAGTAAAATATAGTACGTAGTGGTTCATAGTACATGTATTACAGAGAGAACTTTTTTTATTAGATAATAGAAAAAGATTCCAGCCAATACACCAACTAAGGATGCATACGATAAACGCTTGTTAATAAACGGGTGAAAACCAAAACAAAATGAGAAACAATTGTGCCTATATTTTATTTACGTACTTATATGAACACACTCTCTCTCTCTCGATCTCTCTCTCTCTCTCTCACTTCCCTAAGCACCCTAAATCTGGTTTGAGTGCCTACAACAAACTATAAAAGATGATAATTTCAAGTTATAGCCACCACGTTCGTAATATAGTTGTATAAGAAACAATATTTAGATCATATAAATATGGGATGGGCTATATGGCAGTCGTTTGGGGACCTACGTGATTTTTTTCCTCCCCTTCTTTGCTCTACGCACCTCCACTGTCGCCACCGCCCATGGCTAGCACCGCCCTAATCGCCTAGCCACTCCGTGCTCCTTGCCCCTACCGCCACACTGACCCGCCCACCTAATTCAGCTACCACTCTGTCGTTTTCTTTCGCAACCGTAACTCATCGTCCTTTGGCCACCTGCGACTTCGGTGACACCACCATATATCGACTCGTTACACCACCACATCCCCTCCCATGGCCTGGTGCACCTCCTTGACATCCCTAACCCCAAGGCAAGGGCGGATCCAGGGGTGCCCGTATGCACCGGTACTCCTAGAATTTTGAGAAACCAAAGACCCCTTTTAATATAGTAGTGGGTCTAATATGGAGGTAAAACACATTTTCACAGTGAATACTTAGTCTAAAATGTCAATGGGCCTCTTCGCCTCCACAATCCACGTACCCACCCAAGTAGCCAAATGGCCCAAATTGAGGCCTTACTTCGTTGCCCCGCTCCACTCTCCACCAGCTTGGATAGGGTTAGAGGAAATCTCCAAATCGAAATCCAAGGGCACTGGTGCGTCGATGCATAGCGGCACAAGCAGTGGCTGGTGCTTAGCTCGCACCGCCTCGGGCGTACCGGTGAACGGCGGTGCCTCATGAGCTGTGTGTGCACACAGACGGCGGCGCGTAGATGCCTGACGGGCGGCGGCATTGCTTGGGCCTGGGACGATTTAGGCTTGGCTTGGGCAGTCAGGATCGGGCGGCTGCACCCGAGGAGCTGAGTGCTGACGGGCATTGCGACACTTGGGTGGCTTCGGCTTGACTCTTGAGTAGTTGGGCCAGTTACCATTGTGGGAGTGTTCAGTGACAATAAGCCAACTTCGGGCATCCATCCAAGGAGAAGGTGATATTTGTTGTGCATTTCTGATTTGTGCAATGTGCACTTGTTCAATTCCTGTCATCCAATTCTAAATCCTATAAATGTATTTCATAATTAAGTTGGGCATTCCAAATTGTTGACAGGACATCATGAACTGAAAATTGGGCATTGCTTTTTTTTTTCTGTGATCGCCAAGCAACGGCAAAGAAAAGTCTTAAACCATCTCCATCACCTGCTGAAGGGGCACAAGGGCCAACAGAAGAACAATTGTTTGGTCACATTTATTGAGTGGGATATCTACTCCAAGGTTACAGATGATGCTATAATAGAGCGTTAAGGGATATATAAATACATGTAAAATAACATTGTAAGATATTATTTCAATGTTCATTGCATTTCATGCTATGTTATGTTTTGTCGATGTCATTGGCATGGGTGTAACCTTCCCTAGCCTAACCCAAACAGCTATAGGGCTTTGGTAAGAGGCGGCGATGCGCAATAGCTAGCGAAGGAGAAGGAGAGGGCCAGGGAGGGACGCTGCCAGTGGAAAGAGAAAGAGGAGATCGGGGTGCGGGCATCTGCACTGAAGAAGGAAAAAGGGAGGAAAGGGCCGACACGTGGATAGGAAAAATCACCTGAGTGGGCGATAGCCAAATAGCAAAACTATAAATATATATATCACATAGCGAGAGGAATTGAAATATCGAAATACAAACATTTGTTCTCATATTTTACAACTTGTGTCATCAATTTTTTTGGAAACAAAACTATCAAATACCTTAAGTGTCGGAAGCTAATCATCATAGTTAGCCTAATCACATGATCACCACTGTCAGATGGGTAGGTGCTTATGGGTGCTTGACAATGCCATCGTCCAGAGAAGGTTTAGGTCGTAGAAGTCTGCTTAATGGTGAAGCAATATAGATAATTGTAATTGTTGCGGGGAAGCATAGCAGTGGTATGGTATCCCAAGTTGTCCTTGTGGCAGTGACGACCTTCCGAAGCTTCGACGCACACCTTTTGATCAGTTTAGGGCTAGGTATCGAGGAAGAGCTAATTTCATGGGAAAATGTTGGTTCCCTTAAGGCATTGACTCTTTCCTTTTACACCCTGTTTGGCATCCAGGAATTGGCTTTGGCGGTAAGGAATTAGAATCAAATTCCAATTCCAACCACGTTTGGCTGCCACCGAAATTACGTGGATTTGGAATCGATGATTCCCAGCCCAAATCTCGGTATTACCACTAGCCTTCTTACAGTTGGTTTGGTTGAATACATTCTAGCAGTTTTTTTAAAAAAAAAAAATTGTGCTGCAGAATGCTTCTATCATGCATTTTTAGTATTTATAAATTCATCAATTAATTTATATGCCCTTACATTGCATGAGTGTAGGCTATGTTGTTCTACTGTTATCATGCATGATTGAATCCATTGTTTTATTTGCATAATAGATGTCAGACATACCTTTAGAGCTACAAGTTAATACAAGTGATGATAAGAGAAAGAAAGAGAAAGAGAAGGAAGAGAGAAACTGCTGTATTTATTATCACTGTTGCTACAATAATTGGCCATGTTTATTAGAGAGCTGGGTGACTTTAGTGATAATGATGCTGAAATTAGAATTAGAAAGCAGATGTTGAGAGGCCTTTATCAAGGTTCTAATGTCCACTGTTATGATAGTCCATGTCTGTCCACTGTTATGATAGTCCATGTCTGACAATGAGATCATTTTTTGACCTATGTGCCACACTGAAACAAAAAGTGTGGTGTACGTGACACCTGCCGATGGTTGAGATATCGATCTCAAGTCAACTAAGGTTCTTTGAAAAGGGAGATAGAAGACCTGCCGAGTAATGCAAAACAGCAATCAACAAGCAACAGGGAGACACAGGGTTTTTATCCTGGTTCAGGCCTCTCGAAGAGATAATAGCCCTACGTCCAGCCTTTCTTTATGTCAAAGAGGATTACAATGAGGAACTCGATGAGATTAACAGGTCTCGGCGAGTAGTATGCAAGAATACAAGGTGTTTGGCTTGACCCTCTACATGCAATAGGGGATCGGTTTATATAGCGTTGAACAACCGACCTATCGGGAGATAACCGGGCCGGGCTAACTACGAAATCATAACAAACTCGTACCATGCCAAATACGTTCCACGGTAGATAAGGTAAACTCCAATTCTTGGGGATCACGACTCCTATTCCAATCCGGGAAACCAATGTCCGGGTCTTCATGTAGTCGTGCAGAACTCTTGTTCAAATCTAACTCAAACACAAAGTCTAGGCCGTTACGCACCGTGCCAACCAGAAGGCTGTTCGACAAGATGCATATGGGCCGTACAGAGCCCTCTAGGGAGCTAGTCCCTAGGAGGCTGTTCGATTAGGCCGTCAGGGAGCAGGCCATGGCAATGGGCCGTAATTTTATCCCCGACAACACCTCTTATGTTTCAGTTGAAGAATCGTTAGCACTGTTCTTGTTAATTATAGGCCACTATACAAAGTTTCGTTTAATCCGCAGCACATATAGATGGTCACTTTGGACAATAAGCACACATTTTAATCAGATCTTAAGAGCTATTTTGTTATTATCCCATGAATTTATCAAGCTCCCTAACCCTTCAATTGAGCAAGTTGAGGATTACAAGTGGAAGTGGTTTAAAAATGGTCTTGGGGCATTAGATGGCACGCACATTGATGTCCTCGCGCCCATTAGTTAGCATGGTAGATACAGAAATAGGAAGCAAAAGATAACTACTAATGTGTTGGGAGTGTGCGATCGAAACATGAAGTTCTTATATGTACTAGTTGGATGGGAAGGCTCTGCATCAGATTCACGAGTATTGCGAGATGCAATGACAAGGAGTGATGCATTTGTTGTTCCACATGGTAATTTTCTATCCTAGTATAATATAATATCTTCTTGTAATAATATTTAAACTCGAGTATAACATTAGCTCTTTTTGTAAAAAATCTAGAAAAGTACTACCTAGTAGATGCAGGATATACGAATGGTCCAGGATTTCTAGCTCCATATAGATCGGTTCGCTATCATTTGAAAGAGTGGGCATCTTGTGGAAATAGCGCACAAACGTCGAGAGAGCTTTGCAACTTGCGTCATGCTTCAGCTACAAATGTGATACAGAGAGCTTTTGGCTTGTTAAAGATGAGGTGGGCAATATTGAGGAGCTACTCATTTTTTGACTTACCAACTCAGGTATGTCATGAGTTTGGTTATCATAGCATCCATCCATTGATAACTTAATTAGATATTTTGTTGACATGCAAACTACTTTGACACAGATTCATATCATCAATGCATGTTCCATCCTCCATAATTTCTTGAGAGATAGACAAAGAGAAATGGACGATATATTGTTGAATGATGTGGACAGAGTGTTAAATGGTGCTGCCACAGAAGATCCAGAAGTACCTAATATGATTAGGCATGTTCAATCAACAAATGAGTGGAACAATTTCCGGGATAGCATGGCTAATCAAATGTGGGCTGATTACCAAGCGAGGCGTGGGCAAAATGTTTGATTCAAAATAATTGTATTTATGTTATGTCTTTTTTTATTAGCGTGGACAAAGTTGTTATGATAGCATGGTGGCATGGATGGTTTTGACTGTTGATTGTAAACTATTTTCATATTATATGCATTTTTATATTAGCGTGAACATAATTGTTTGTTACTATTGCTTGTTGTATCAAAGATATGGACAGGGTGAAAAAACATTCAAGGCCGACGTCAAATAGGAGGGGTTGGGGGCCGGTGGGCATGGAGGCGGGAAGGGAGAAATGACGTCGGGATATTTGTTGCCGCCGACAAAAGTGAGCAGTGTCGTCCAAGCAGTGTCGGCGGACTTTTGTCGTCGGCCAGCCGCCGACAAATATCTGTGACGTCGGCTTTTTGGACCAATTACGTCGGTTTTGGCCGCCGACACTGATTTCGTTTCCTGTAGTGGTTACTATTGCTTGTTGTATCAAAGATATGGACATGGTGAAAAAACATTCAAGGGGCTATATTATGTGGACGGATGAGATGGATGAGGCATCACTGAATGTCTTTGTTGAGCTTACACCGCTACAGTAAAGAATGTCCGTGAGAGCTGTAACGTGGATATCATGAAGGACAATGTCATTGCAAGAAGCAAGACATTTGACAAGCACTACCTTATTATTAGCAAGATGTTATCTAGGAGTGGATTTGGTTGGGATTGGGACAAAAACAAGCTTTCGGTTGATAGTGAAGATGTTTGGAGTAACTATATCAAGGCAATTGTGTTGTCACTAGTGCCCTTGTGCTACTCTTTTGTTGCATTTTGTTGTTATCTCTCTATTATATTGTCGTGTTCTATTAATATTACCTAGAAATTTTACTTATTTGTAGGATAACAAAGAAGTTGCATGCTATAGGCATAAGGTTATCAAATTTTGGAATTCAATCAGTCTTGTGTACTCAAAGGATCATGCCACTGGAGAAGGTGCTAGGACGGCTGTTGAAAGTGCCACTGAAATGCTTGTTGAAAATGGTGGTAAGGAGGTTAACTCTATCAAGCGTTCATTGATAGTTCAAACGGGTGAAGAGCAAAAAAAGAAGAGGTATAGATCTAATGACTCAATAGCTTGCATGCTTAGTGAGAAACTAGATACATTCACTGCTGCCTTTGTCCCGGATGGGCTCTCACAAGCTTCAAAAGTTGCCTCTCCTGAAGAAATACTTGCTGCTCTTAATGAAGTGCTTGAGTTAGGAGAAGATGAACTATTGGAAGCCTACGACATTCTTAATTCAAATGATCTCAAGTTCAAGGCATTGATGGCATTACCAATTGGATTAAGAAAGAGATGGATACTAAAGCAAATTAAGTCATGAAGGTTCATCCTCTCACTTATGCATATTTCAATAATTAATTTGTTTTCTTTGTAATCTGAATGTTCAAAAATATTTGTGCTTTCTTTTCTGACCTCTTGCCAATAGCAAATCTTAGTGCTACCTGATATGCTGAAATGATCCTCTTGTGCTTATCTTATCATGTTTAAGTATATCTTTTTTTCGTATATGGTTAAAAACAGCTACCTCATGCTGAAATGGTCTCCCTGAACTTAGATGTATTGAGCTGTCATTTATGCACAAAATTAGCATGCAATGTTGTACATTTGTTCTGTGGCATGAATGAAAAGGAAACGACAATGTTCTCAGATTAGCCTCCACATTTCTGTCAGGATGCTTTGAAATATAGAGATGTCAACAATACAATATTCTGAATTTTACATAGGGCTACCAAACTATGTTTGGTTTAGTGCAAGATAAGTTCTTATCAAGATTTTAATGTGCTCAATAATTATTTAGTACTTGGGATGACATGAGTCTCTAGTCAAGTTAGTTGCAATCTTATCCTTTTTTTTTGTCAAAGCAACAACTCATGCTTCCATTGGAAACCTTATGTTTGATGTCTCCAGCTAATAGACTCAACATTGAATTTCTTATTAAAGATCTGAGGCTAATGAAGATATACCAAGAGAGTGTTCCTATGCATTCAAATATGCAGCTATAGGCTAAAAGAAAACTTTACAATTGAAGGACCAAAACAAGTCATCTACTAAATATATTAGCCTTGTTTACTTTTTGCCTTATGTGTCAAAATATGTATGCCGATAGAGGCTTGATAATTTTGTTATGTGGCATGGATGTGTATCTTAAACAAGCTAGTCTCATGGATAAAATTTTGGATATTATTATTGTACTTTGTCTAGCTTCATGATTTTTCAACCTGTAATTATGGTGTTGATTTGCAGTAGATGGAAAAAGTGCAGTAGCCGAAAAACGTCGCCAGATTATGATATTTTCAGATGTATAAATCTTGTGATGTTTCCATGTGAAGCTAGCGAAAACTAGATGTTTTTATGTAGAAATTCAGTTTGTGATGTTTTTATGTCAAGCCAGAGAAAAGTAGAATCAATTCTATAGTTGGACAGCCAAACAACATTAGGAATTCATTTCATTTCTTAATTCCAAGGGGATGCCAAACAAAAATATTGGGGCCTAGAATCCAATTCATGCCAATTCCAATTCAAGTAGAATTGGTATTGGAATTCAATTTCATTACAATAGTTTGTTGAACAGGATCAAGATGCCAGCTTATTCTTATTAGGAGTATCATATCATAACATGAAATAGATATCGAACAACCAACAGTTCAAAACAAACACAACACAAGAAATTTAACAGCACGGAATCCACGGGCATGCTGGCAATGGCATAGCTAGGTCACTCTCACTCTCACTCTAGCTGTAAACTGATCAGGTCTTACGGCCAATCCAAGACACATACGATGTGAGGTCATGGAGCAAGCTACCCCTTGCAGGTTCAGGGAGCAGCCTGGTCCTCCCATCCGATATACGGCGCACGTAAAACCTATTGAATCGGCTGTGCTGGAAGTATATGACGTTGGGCGTGATGCTGGCGAAATCCTTCGACGACACCGCCACGGCGCCGCTCAGATCCCCGGCGAACAAGGCGAGCTCGCCGAGGTCGCTCACGGGGACCAGCTCCTCCGCGTCCGCGTCCAGCCGGTACACGTCGTGCTCCACGAGGTAGTCGTCGCCGGGCTTGAAGTGCAGCCTGTTCATCAGCACCAGCAGCTCGCCGGAGACGCTGCCGTCGGCCATGTGCACGATGGTCCACTCCTGGGGCCATTCGGCGGCGAGAACCAGCTGCGGCGGCTCCCCCGGTTCTCCGCCAGCGTCCACGCGCATGAGCCCGTCGGCGTCGCGGTTGGCGAAGTACACCTCGCCACCGAACGGGAAGGCGGAGCAGAGCAGGCCGCCGGAGGCGACCTCCGCCCAGCCCTCGTCCCCGAGCTTGGCGGCGATCAGGCGGTTGTCCCACCCGAAGTGGAGCACCACCGTCGAGTCCCCGGTGAAGCCGGCGCCGGAGACCCTGCACAGGTTCGCGAACTCCCTGTCGAGGCGACCCTCTCGCCGGCGGCTGAGCGCCGGCGCGACCGACGGGAAGTCGATGAACTGCCCCGTCAGAGGGTTGAGCAGCCTAACGATGAGGCTGCGCTCGTCGACCAGGACGAGCACGCCGCCGGGGGAGCTGCCGGAGCCTGCTGCCACGGCGTGGCTGAGGAGGTCCGGGAGCTCGACGGCGATCTTCTTCCCAGTGGACAGGCTCATCATCTCACGGCGGCCGTCGTCGCCGGCGTTCACCGCCGGCGGCAGGAGGATCCAGCGGCGCGGGTGGTAGCGAGGGTCCAGCACGGACTGCGGCTTGGGGTCCTGCGTGTGGTTCCTCCATGGCGCGCACACCGCCCGGAAGTGGAGGTAGTCGGCGACGTCGTTGGCGAGGGCGTGCTCCGCGATCCTCTTCGCCAAGCCCTCCCTCAGGTTCGCCCAGTCCCTCCTACCGAAACACAACATGTACACAACTACACACAGATCAAGAGACATGGAGATAGAGAGAGACAGAGACAGAGACAGACACACACACAGAGAGAGAGAGAGAGAGAGAGAGACAGAGAGAGAGAACCACTCGGCGCTGTCACGGTAGAGTGGCGGCGGAGGAGCGTGGAGTGACGGCGGCGCCGGAGCTTGGGAAGACGACCCGGCCATGAGGAGCGAAATGAGTGGCTGCGCGCGGCTTCTTTTTTTTTCCCTAGCTAGGGTTTCTGCTCAGGAATGGAGGCGCTTGGGGATTGGCTGCGGCGTCTTTGCCACCTTAATTTATAGCGGGAGACGATGGCCGAAAGTGGAAAGAAACGAAGTTGTGCAGCGCAGGGCACAGCTGTCCAGTTTAGTACTTCCCTTTTCTGGATTGAGCTCGGATAGGAAAGTTGCTGGTCTGTGGAAGAGCGAGGCGTTGGTGTGGGGCCTCAGACGGAGCATCGCGGCCGTTGGTTGAAGCGATTTGATACGGATCAACGGTCTCTGTCTCTCCCAAGCTGGGTTACATCCTGATCACTAATGCCACCTCAGCGCCAGCCCGGGAGGCTGGAAAAAAAAACTCGTTTATGAGCTCTCGTGGGAACGATTAAAAAAATGTTTTGAATATATTTGTTCATTGATCAAATAGTAAAATAAATCAATTTTAAATAATTTTGTTTTTCCTTCAGCTCAGCTTGGCTTTACTCGTTGGCTCGATTCTAAAATTACTTTCAAACTATTATTGAAATGATGAAGAATCAATATGCACCAGTACTTTCAAAAAACTCGAAAAAAAATGTGTTGGCTCAATTTTAACCCTTGCGGCTCAGGCGTCTCCCCTATACCAGGGCATCGGCTAGAGGGACCTGTTCCAGTAGTGATGCCGGCTAGCAATATGCTTCCTGCAAAGGCAAACTAAAGTCATTAGCTTAGTATTGCTCTTTTTCATGCAGCTCCGAGAGATAGCTTTTCTTTTTTTGTGGGCTGTATTCAGTAGAAGTGCCATATAATGTCCTTGGATTTAATATAATTGCCCTCTTATTAAAAAAAAAATACAATGGCTCAAAAGAAAGAGTGGCAAGTGGTATATATACCACTCACTCTATACAAAGAAAGATGATTACCCGATGGTATTTTGCATCTTTTATCTACGTTAACAACCTTAGCCTCATTGTTGGTTGTCGCTCATCTTTTCTCTCCCTTAGCAACCTTTGCCTGGTCGTCACTCACCGCTACCTCTGCATTACATCGGGATCTTCTGACAGTAAAACTTTGTGGTGAAGCGCTTAACCTCCTTATGAGGCGCGCCGCAAGTTTCATGTTGATATATATATTGGGAATAGCCCCATGTGTGGCTTACAAAACAAGAAAATATCTTTAAAGATATCAACCAATTTTATATATGGAAAACAATCAATTCTATTTATAACAAGGTACGATATCTTAACACCCTCCCTCAGTCACAACCAATTCTATCTATAAGAAGGTACGACACATTAACACCCTCCCTAAATCACAACTTTGCCAAGTTGAGAGATTGTGCTTGAATTTTTCTAGACTTCGTACAAATAGCGCTTTAGTGAGTCCATCTACTATTTGGTCTTTAGAAGAAATGAACCTAATATTCAAAATCTTCTTGGCAACTCTCTCTCATAAAATGAAATCAAATTCAATATGCTTTGCTCTTACATGAAATACTGGGTTAGCTAACAAGTGGCACCCAAGTCATCACACCATAAACACGAGATATCTCATTTCTCCCCGACCAAGTTCAGCTAATAAAGACCCAATCCAAATGATCTCAGCTGAAGCATTTGCCAGAGCCTTATATTTAGCTTTCGTACCAGATCTAGGTATTGTCGCCTGTTTTCTAGCACTCCAAGAAATGAAATTAGGTCTCAAGAATATTGCAAGGCCACATGTTGATCTTCTATCATCTAAGAAGCCCGCCCAATCAGCATCAGTGAATGCACTAACCAAGAAGGAGAATGCATGATTTCCGAAGAGTTAACCCAGTATTAACTGGACCTTTAACATATCTCAAAATTCTATTAGCTATTGTCTAGTGAGTTGTTGTTGATGAATGCAAAAACTGACAAACTCTATTTACTAAAAAAGCAAGATCGGGACGAGTAAGTGTCAAATACTGTAATGCACCAACAATGCTTCTACATCTAGTGCTATCCTCAGGTCCCAATGGTTCTCCTTCGTGTGCTGATAGTTTCTCTGTGAGGGAAAGCGGTGTTCGAGTTGAGTTACAACCTTGCATGTTGATATAGAGTTAAAAGTGCTGGGAAACAGGTAGGCTATGCGAGTGCAAAATCAAAATTTTCTACCTCGAATCACCCAGGAGCACATGCAAGTAGAGGATCACAGATCGTTACCCTTGATGCGCAGATACAGCGGAAGCAGTTCCTTGCGCGTAGAGGAAGTAGACGTACTCGCCCAGATCACCGCCGAGTGCTCGCCCGTCCTCGCCGAGTGGTTCCTGAGTGGTCGTCGGTGTTCGCCGAGTGCTTGCAGACTGCTCGCCGACTGCTCGCCGAAATCTCACCTGTGTTCGCTGACGATTCAACCGAACAGCACGTCCGTGAACGGCAACGCCTCTAGCGGTATCCACACGTACCGAGCAGGAACGCCTCACGGGGTGTGCTAGCACCTCGCCGTGCGGCTAGGGTTTCTGGAGAGCAAGAGGGGCACGCGATGGCTAGGCGTGGTGAAGGCTCAACTCTTCTCATCACGCTGCCCCTATGCCTCTCCTTATATAGTCATGCTAGTGGGCTTCGGCCTGCTAGGGTTTCTATCTCCAACGTAGATCATATCCACGCACAAACCTTTGCCTGGTCGTCACTCACCGCTACCTCTGCATTACATCGGGATCTTCTGACAGTAAAACTTTGTGGTGAAGCGCTTAACCTCCTTATGAGGCGCGCCGCAAGTTTCATGTTGATATATATATTGGGAATAGCCCCATGTGTGGCTTACAAAACAAGAAAATATCTTTAAAGATATCAACCAATTTTATATATGGAAAACAATCAATTCTATTTATAACAAGGTACGATATCTTAACACCCTCCCTCAGTCACAACCAATTATATATATAAGAAGGTACGACACATTAACACCCTCCCTCAATCGCAACTTTGCCAAGTTGAGAGATTGTGCTTGAATTCTTCTAGTGTACAAATAGCGCTTTAGTGAGTCCATCTACTACTTGGCCTTTAGAAGAAATGAACCTAATATTCAAAATCTTCTTGGCAACTCTCTCTCATAAAATGAAATCAAATTCAATATGCTTTGCTCTTACATGAAATACTGGGTTAGCTAACAAGTGGCACCCAAGTCATCACACCATAAACACGAGATATCTCATTTCTCCCCGACCAAGTTCAGCTAATAAAGACCCAATCCAAATGATCTCAGCTGAAGCATTTGCCAGAGCCTTATATTTAGCTTTCGTACCAGATCTAGGTATTGTCGCCTGTTTTCTAGCACTCCAAGAAATGAAATTAGGTCTCAAGAATATTGCAAGGCCACATGTTGATCTTCTATCATCTAAGAAGCCCGCCCAATCAGCATCGGTGAATGCATTAACCAAGAAGGAGAATGATTTCCAAAGAGTTAACCCAGTATTAACTGAACCTTTAACATATCTCAAAATTCTCTTAACTGTTGTCCAGTGAGCTGTGGTTGATGAATGCAAAAATTGACAAACTCTATTTACTGAAAAAGCAAGATCAGGACGAGTAACTGCATGTCAAATATTGTAATGCACCAACAATGCTTCGATATCTAGTGCTATCCTTAGGTCCCAATGGTTCTCCTTCGTGTGATGATAGTTTCTCTGTGAGGGAAAGCGGTGTTGGAGCTGAGTTACAACCTTGCATGTTGACATACAGTTAAACGATCATAAGCATATCTTTCTTGAGTCAGCACAACACCTTCTTGAATCTTCTTAACCATAATGCCCAAAAAGAAATGAAGATCTCCCAGATCCTTGAGAGCAAAATCATGACTTAAGATCTTGTAATAGTGCTGCAAGAGTTTCACTCGAAGAGCTTTTAACTATGATGCCATCCACATGTTCAAGAACAAACATGGTTATATCTCCTTTGTTGTATATAAACAAGGACGTTAATGATTTTGATGTAACAAATCCAAGATTCTAAAGTTTTGTACTTAGTTGTGCATACCAAGTTCTAGGAGCCTATTTTAGACCATGCAATGCTTTATCAAGTTTGAAGACATGTAGAGGTGACTTTGAATCTTCATAGCTAGGTGTCTATTTCATATATACCTTCTCTTCCAGAACACCATGCATGTAAGAATGAGTTCTGTATATATCTAATTGCCTTAAACACACCATACTCTAGAAACAACAATAGCTAGCACAAGTCGAATAGTGGCAATTTTTAGAACGGGACTAAACGTATCTTCATAATCTATTCCATACCTTTGTTTAAATCCTTTTGCCACTAAACGAGACTCGTATCTGTCAACAGTGCCATCCATCTTTTTTTCATTCTATACACCCATTTGCAATCTATTACATTTTTATCTTTTTGAGCCAAAACTAAGTGCCAAGTCTTATTTTTCATAAGTGCTCCATATTCATCATCCATTGCCATTTTCCACCTTGAATCATCAAGTGCGTCCTGAAAATTATTTGGTTCACCTGTAACACATAATAATCCATAGCCATAAAGTTTCCACAGAAAATAGTGATGCATTGGTCGTAACTCCTACTGGTTGAATTAATACTCGCAATCAGCTCTTGCAAGCAAGATTCGACTAGGTGACAGATTGGTTCTGATGAGGACATCACCACCTCGGATACACCCATGGGACCAACGACCAAAGACTACGACCAGCAGCCAACAACCAGCATTCCAGGACCAATTACCCAAGCCCGCGCGCACTTGCTTTCATCTCCACATACTTACTTTAACCTATTATCCATCTTTGTTTGATCAGCAACATAGGCTATGTGCTAGTTTTGAACACTTATTCAATCATATACAAATCTGAATTTAACCGATTGTCCCTCATTTGCTACTATATATAACCGACCGAGCTCCACATTTCTACTGACCATACAAGTGCAGGACCTTGTGATCGCTTTGCCACCTTGTAAGCATGGTTTATCACGAACCACCACCGAATGCACCTCCCTACTTGCTGGTAAGAATTTGTAAGAATTAGGTGATGGTGTGAGCATGAGAGCCATGCCAAATCCACCACTCCGTCGTGATAGGGGCATACTTATCTTTGTGTGTTTTCCTGTTTACTACTAACCATGGCAGATAATGAAATCTAAGAGAAAAACCAAGAAGAAAATCTCACACCTAACTCAAGGCAGCTTCTACAGCACTTTAATTGTTTGCTCAACGGCCATGCCACAAACCAAGATAGAGATTTGGCTGACATCAACAGCAACCTTGTTTTCCTCCGCAATCGAGTTGACCACCTCGAGTAACAACAACCACCACTTGCTAGAAATGTAGCCAACGATGCACGAGAATAAGATGGCGCACCTAAACGCCGACCACGATATGCTGCTCATGCAAGGGCAAATGTGATGGAAGAGGAAGAAGAAGATTATGTTGCCGACACTAAAGATGAGTAAGGTTTCAACATCAACAATGATCGAGACCATCGACTGATTGGGAGCTGGCGTTAGAACAAAAGTTTACATGCTATGAATTTCCTAAACATAGAAAAGTTAGGGCTGCCACTAGTGAGTTTATTACTTTTGCCTCAATTTGATGGAGTGAGACTTGTAGGACTCATGCCAACCTACCTAGAACAGGGGATGCCTTAAAACAACTAATGAGAAGTAGATCTGTCCCTTCAT
Source organism: Raddia distichophylla (assembly GCA_005191435.1). Lineage (NCBI taxonomy): Eukaryota > Viridiplantae > Streptophyta > Magnoliopsida > Poales > Poaceae > Raddia > Raddia distichophylla. The sequence goes on from SPJY01012978.1 coordinate 1,069,663, forward strand.
ATTATGCTCGTGATTTACTGAACAAACTGCAACGTTTAAACCAAGGCGATAAATCTGTACAAGAATAATATCAAGAATTGCAAATTGGCATGCTACGTTGTAATTTAGAGGAGAATGGTGATGCTTTGATGGTTAGGTTCTTGGGTGGGCTTAACCAAGAGATTCAAGACATTCTTGATTATAAAGAATATAACTCTATCACTCGTTTGTTTCATCTTGCTTGTAAAACTGAAAGGGAAGTACAGGGTCGCCAAACCAAAATAAGAAGCCAAATTGGAGGTTCTTTGTCCTCACGGCTGAATCAAGAGCGATCCAAAGCACCATATACTTCCTTCGCTGGACGTACAACTTCTTCAACCAATCATGGATGTTCTACTGCCCCGACCACTTCTTAGACTCCTACACGAGTCCTTGAAACAAGCAAGTCAGCGACCATGCAAGCCCTGCCAAGAGTGTTATTTCAGTTGCCTCCACCGATCACACATGAGATGTGCAATGCACAAATGTAATCGATTCGGACATCATGCGAGATTGTCCAAGTCAGCATGTTTTCATTGTAAGGAAAGTAGTGAGTACACTTCTCCTAATGACATCGAGGATGAACGTGATTTGGTTAATTGCCGCTAAACCTGCAGGTCAACAAAGTGAAGGCGAGCAAGAATAGGAGCATTTGGACGTCGAAATGTCGGATAGGTACATTAGTATCATTGTAAAGCGTGTGCTTAGCGCCCATATGGAGTTTGTCGAACAAAATCAATGCGACAACTTGTTCCAAACCAAGTTCATTGTCAAGGAGCGTTCGGTTCGAGTGATCATTGATGGTGGTAGCTGCAACAATATTGCTAGCATCGAAATGGTCAAGAAGCTAGGCTTGACCACAACACAACATATGCATCCCTACTACATTCAATGGTTTAATTCCAATGGAAAATCAAGGTAACAAGGATGGTGAGACTACGCTTTTCCCTCGGTTCATATCATGACCAAGCTGATTGCGATGCATTACCTATGCAAGCTTGCTCCTTGCTACTAGGTAGACCTTGGCAATAAGTCAAAAAATTTACCCACCATGGTAAGACTAATCAATATACTCTCATGCATCATGGAAATAAAATTCTGTCGGAACCAGTGTCTAATGCTGCCATTCTAAAAGATGATCTTAAGAGAGCTGAAAGAGAGAAAGGGAAAAAAGTGCAAAATGAGAATGATGTTAAAAATATGGATACACCTAAAAGAGAGATTAATCTTAGGAAACCTAAATTCAAGTTAAATGGTGCTTTCATGTTAGCCACAAAATCTGATTTGAATGATGTGATTGAAAACAAAGTTGAATGCAATGGTTTGGTTTGCAAAGATGCTTTGTTTGATTTGGATGATATGCCTACTTCTTTGCCTCCTGCTATTGCTAACATTTTGCAGGAGTATGGAAATGTATTCCTAACTGAGGTGCCCCCGAGACTACCACCAATTCGGGGGGATTGAGCATCAAATCGATTTGATTCCAGGAGCCTCGTTGCCAAATCGGGCGGCATATAGAACCAATCTCGAGGAAACTAAGGAGAATCAACGCCAAGTTCAAGAGTTGCTTGACAAAGGTATGTACGCAAGAGCCTTAGTCCTTGTGTTGTTCCTGCGCTTTTAGTGCCTAAGAAAGATGAATCATGGCGTATATGTGTCGATTGTGGAGCTATCAATAATATCACCCTTAGGTATCGCCACCCTATTCCTAGGTTGGATGATATGCTAGATGAATTAAGTGGCTCTACTGTGTTCTCTAAGGTTTTGCGACCTTTTATTGGAAAATTTGTGATGATCTACTTCGATAATATCTTGATTTACAGCAAGTCGCTTTCTAAACATCATGATCATGTACGTTATGTTTATAATGTTATAAGAAATGCACGTTTATTTGGTAACCTTGAGAAGTGCACCTTTTGCACCGATCGAGTCTCTTTTCTTGTTTATGTTGTTACACCTCAGGGAATCGAAGTTGATCAAGCCAAGATTGAAGTCATCAAGAGTTGGCCAACTCCTAAAACGGCCACAAGTGCGAAGCTTTCATGTACTTGCTGGATTTTATCGCTGATTTGTGAAGGATTTTAGCACCATCGCTGCACCTTTGAACGAGCTAACAAAGAAGGGAGTCACGTTCTATTGGGGACATGCGCAAGAGGATGCCTTCAAACACCTTAAAAGAAAAGCTCACAAGTGTGCCACTACTGCAATTTCCTAATTTTGGTAAGACCTTTAAAATTGAATGTGATGATAGTGGTATTGGCATCGGAGTTGTGCTGCTACAAGAAGGTAAACCCGTTGCATATTTTATCAAAAAAAATTAATGGACCTGTATTTAATTACTCCACGTATGATAAGGATTTATATGATTTTGTTCGTTCTTTGGAAACATGGCAACACTATTTATGGCATGAGGAGTTTCTTATCCATACTCATTATGAATCTCTTAAGCATATTAGAATTCAGAAAAGCTGAACCGTAGACACGCAAAATGGGTTGAATTCATTGAATCATTTTCATATGTCATAAAACACAAAAGGGAATGATAATGTGATTGCTAATGCTTTGTCTAGGCAATATACGATGATGTCTCAACTTTATTTTCGTATTTTTGACCTAGAAACAATAAAAGAACTTTATGATCACGATGTTGACTTTAGTGATGCTTTTGTGAATTGTAAAGAGGAAAGAAGCTGGAACAAATTTGTGAACAATAATGGATTTCTGTTTAGAGCTAATAAGTTGTGCATTCCAGCTAGCTCTGTTCGTCTTTTACTATTACAGGAGGCCCATGGCGGAGGATTGATGGGACATTTTGGAGCCAAGAAGACGGAGGACATTCTAGCTGAACACTTCTTTTGACCAAAGATGAGATGAGACATCGAACGCTTTGTTGCACGCAGCACCACTTGCCACAAAGCTAAGTCTCGGCTTAATCCACATGGTTTGTATATGCCTCTTTGGCCTTGTTTGTTTCAGATAAATGTTAAGTTGAGTTTTACTGTAGCAAATTTGTAATCCTCTCAAAAGACGTTTTAAAAAATTCAAAAAATTATAAAAAAAAATATTTTACGAACTCTAAGAATAACTATTTAAAACTCCATAAAAATGACTACAAAATATTACACCATTTGGCTTATACAAAAATAACAAACTTTCATTTAATTTAATTTAATTTAATTTAATCTGAAACAAACAAGGCCTTTATGTCCCTAGCGTTCCTTGGAAGGACATATCTATAGGCTTTTTTATAGGATTGCATCGAACGAAGAAAGGGAGGGATAGTGTTTTTGTTGTGATGGATAGATTCTTAAAAATGGCACATTTCATTCCATGTCATAAAAGTGATAATGCCACTCATATTGTTGACCTATTTTTCAAAGAAATTGTTTTTTTTTGCATAATATGCTCTGCACTATTGTTTCAGATGATGATGCGAAGTTCTTAAGCCACTTTTGGAGAACCTTATGGAGCAAATTAGGCACTAAGTTATTGTTCTCAACTACGTGTCACTCATAAACTGATGGACAAACTAAAGTGGTGAACAGGACCTTGTCAACCATGCTGCGAGCTATCCTAAAAAAGAATTTAAAAATGTGGGAAGAGTGCCTTACACATGTGAAATTCACTTACAACCGATCATTGCACTCAACCACAAAGATGACCCCTTTTCAGATGGTATATTGCTTTAACCCTCGCGTCCAATCGATCTTTTACCTTTACCATCTTCGGAGAAGGTAAATTTTGATGTCAAGAATCGTGCTGAGTTTGCTATTAAATTGTATTAAACCACAAAAGAAAACACCGAACGAATGATCAAAAAATATAAAATTGTTGGTAACAATGGTAGAAAGGAAATAACATTTGAACCCAGTGATCTTGTTTGGTTGCATTTACGAAAAGAAAGATTTACTAATTGCGAAAGTCAAAATTGATGCCTAGAACTGATGGTCCATTCAAAGTGCTAGGGCGAATTAATGATAATGCATATAATCTTGAGTTACCTGCAGAATTTGGGATTAGTCCCACCTTTAACATTTCAGATCTAAAGGCGTTCGTTGGAGAGAACAATGAGCTTGAGTCGAGGACGACCTAAATGCAAGAAGAGGAGGATGAGGAGGACATCACCACCTCGGAAACACACATGGGACCAACGATCAGCATTCCATGACCAATTACCCAAGCTCGCGCGCGATAACCTAACTATCAGGTGAATTCGTTTCTCGGGTTGCAAATTTCTAATTATGAGAATAGATCGCTACCTAATAATATTCTTATACTTAAGAATTTGGGCATGGACCAATTTGGAGACATTAAATCACCAACAAGAGACATAAAGCATGGTGGGAATGTAAATGGATTCCACTCGACTTTTAATAACCAGTATAACTTCAAAACGTCATAAAGAATGCAAACGGACTTTGTTTGGGGTGTGTGAACACTTATTGGAAAGATAACTTCGCCATCTTTCCAACAGATCCAACCTCACCTCCAAATTCCAAGCAAGCTGGCTGCAGCAGTCAAATCAATCTCGTAGACAGAGCCTATCTTTTGCTTTAATTTCTTGGCTGTTGCATCACCATTACTTTAGGCTGAGTCCCCATATTTTCATAGTGCGTGAGAGCACTTTCTAGCAGCCATCCCTCTCCCTATATATTGGAAAAATTATTTCTATTTTTGTTCAGTTGTTGTTGTCTTTCAGTTTGGAGAAACACTCTCGCAATACCTTGTGTCGGTTGACCAATCGATTCCGAGCTTCAGAACCTCAACTCTATCGTGTGTGAGCTTAATCATATCTGCATTTTCAAATTGCCTTTCACTTATTCTTACTTATTCTCGATTGCTTGCAGGGATAAACCTTTGTGGTTAGGTCAATCACGTTTGGCGTGGTTGATAACAAGTAGGTTTGGTGGTTTAGCGATCGTCGGGCTCTATCCTTGCTTGGTTGGTAACCAGTTCGTTAAAGTCACCTCTCCGCCCAAATCGATTTATACTTCTCACCAGAAGATCGGGCCACCCAAGGGCGCATCATGTTCATTGCGTTGATGCCACTGGAGATGGTGCACCGACTGATATCACGAGACCAGGATTATCCCGTGTTTCTTCCGCTGCCCATCCTCATGTCGCGTCGATCTCGTTGATCGCCGCCGGCTCCTCCGTGCCGCCGCACGCCGCACGGCACGTCCACCCTCCCGCTCGCGACCCTTCACGTGACTTACCCAGTCCGTGTTCGTGACCGTCGCCCGCGCCCTCCGTCTCCGATTTGTCGCCCATGGCTGGCGACACCACAGAATTGGAGCAACTTCGCAAAGAAGTCGAAGAACTGCGCGCCGCCGCTGCGACACGCGTCGTGGCCGACCAGCGCCGCGCCGATGAGGCGCGCCAACTCGCCGAGGCCGAACGCTGCCGCCTGGACGAAGCACGCGAGGCAGCCGAGCGTCGCCTCGTGACGATGAAGCCGACGCCCTCCTCGTCGTCAACCTCCACGCTCAAGCCGTCGCCCTCACCAACATCAAGGCGCTCGTTCCCATGGTCCTTGAGGTCGACTCCACGTCCTACCCCAAGTGGCGTGGCCTCCACCTCATCACCCTTGGGAAATACGCGCTCACCGACCACGTCCTCTCCGATGACGTCCACCCCGACATCGCGCCCTGGCATCGCATGGACTGCGTTGTGATCTCCTGGATCTTTGGCACCATCTCTAGCCACATCCTCGAGATTGTCATGTCCTCCAGCGATCCGGATCACCAGCCCACCAGCCGGGCTGTTTGGCTCGCCATCGAGGACATGTTCCTTGGGACCGGGATTATCCCGTGTTTCTTCCGCTGCCCACCCTCATGCCGCGTCGATCTCGTTGATCGCCGCCGGCTCCTCCGTGCCGCCGCACGCCGCACGGCACGTCCACCCTCCTGCTCGCGACCCTTCACGTGACTTTCCCAGTCCGTGTTCGTGACCGTCGCCCGCGCCCTCCGTCTCCGATCTGTTGCGTTTGTCGCCCCTGCACCCATGGCCGCAGAATTGGAGCAACTTCGCAAAGAGGTCGAAGAACTGCGTGCCGCCGCTGCGGCACGCGTCGTGGCCGACCAGCGCCGCGCCGATGAGGCGCGCCAAATCGCCGAGGCTAAAGCCGAGGCCGAACGCCGCCGCCTGGACGAAGAACGCGAGGCAGCCGAGCGTCGCCGTCGTGAAGATGAAGCCGACGCCCTCCTCCTCGTCAACCTCCACGCTCAAGCCGTCGCCCTCACCAACATCAAGGCGCTCGTTCCCATGGTCCTTGAGGTCGACTCCACGTCCTACCCCAAGTGGCGTAGCCTCCACCTCATCACCCTTGGGAAATACGCCCTCACCGACCACGTCCTCTCCGACGACGTCCACCCCGACATCGCGCCCTGGCATCGCATGGATTGCGTTGTGATCGCCTGGATCTTTGGCACCATCTCTAGCCACATCCTCGAGATTGTCATGTCCTCCAGCGACCCGGATCACCAGCCCACCAGCCGGGCTGTTTGGCTCGCCATCGAGGACATGTTCCTTGGAAACAAGGAGACCCGCACCCTGCTGCTCGACACGGAATTCCGCATGTTCACACAAGGTGATCTGTGCATATCCGACTACTGTCGCCGCCTCAAGTCCATGGCCGATCAATTGGGCAGTCTTGGTGCGCCCGTCCCTGACCACACCCTCGTTCTGGCCACCCTTCGTGGCCTCACCGAGCGGTACGATCACGTGGTGGCGTTCACCAAGCGCCAGACGCCACTGCCATCCTTCGACACCGTGCGGAACGATCTACTCCTGGAAGAACTCACCCTCAACGCCAAGGCCAAGGGACCTCCCACGGCCCTCCTCTCCAGCAGCTCTCGATCCTCTCCTGGTGGTGCGCCATCTGCCCACGGTGGCGCCACTGGTCCGGCGTCCAGCGCGCCCAACGTCCAGGGCACCGGTGGCCCTCTTTCTGCTCCCTCCGGCGGTGGTGGCCACGTCACGTCCGGCGGGAACCGCACCAACAACCGCCGCCGGCGCAACAACCGCAGTGGTGGCGGCGACCGGCAACAGCAACAGGGAGGCTGGCCACCGTCGTTCTTCAACCCGTGGACGGGCACTGTCCAGGCGCGGCTCATGCATTCTCATGCATACGGCTAACAAGGTGGATGCCTCACGGAACGGCGATGACATGTCTTGCATATCGGCATGAAATTCAATGCCATGCATGTTGTTTCCATGCACGTTCTATACTCCGTTTTGATTCAGATTGTCACCAATTTCTTCATCAATTTCTTCAAGAGTTCTTGTGGAGTCATATATACTAGTATTCTCATTTCATCGTGAAACATTCTCCACATGTGGATTCATGCATGTTTGCCTAGGGAAACATTGCATTTGCTTTTATGAACATAAATCTTGTCTTGCTTATATATGCGGTGAATTTCGAACCATTATGGAACATATATAGGAGCGAAACTAGAACAATGAGAACCTCTGGGTGCACAACTGCATAGTAATGTCAATTATCACATATAGCGGCATAGCGTATGCGTGTTTAGGGCATGCACAATGATGACTCTATTCTAACCATAAATCCTAACCCAATCTCAAATTTCTCTATTCACACTTAAATTTACTATTTACATATATTACAAATTTGATATAGGGCCAAACATTTGTGGCCACCGTTACACACATACTTATGTCTAGCTTCATGGCAACGAGAAGCCGCAAAACGAATTGTTATCCGCCTACGATCATGAAATTCTATCGATTTCTTTCATAGCTAGCCCTTGTCCACTATGTGGATGCATGATCGATCAAAACGTAATTGATACTAAATCCTATTTGTAAGAATCGGTGAAACGAAATGATACAAAGGACACTCGATCCCAATGGTCATGTTCTTTAGTACTCCCTCCGTTTTTTTTTATAGGGCGTATTTTGTTTCATTAGGACAAAGATTTGATCAACAATTACTCCATTAATATGTCATTTATATGACACAAAATCATACTCATATGTAAGTACTTTTCAATACGAATCTACCAATATCAATCTTGTGTCATAAAAGTTATGTATTAATGGAGTAATTGTTGGTCAAACCTTTGTCCTAACGAAACAAAATACGCCCTATAAAAAAAACGGAGGGAGTACAACTTAGAAGCATTACTCTTACAATACAAAGCGCTAGCAGCGGCGTGCCAACACATCGTCCGGAATTCAGAGGCTGAGCCACGTCACTGTGGCTTGAATACAAGCATGGCTGTTTAATCGCGAACCGTGGTTAAATCTAGCAGTCATTTTTATAGTACTTCATATATAAAATAATTTCTTTCACCCAAAACGTACGTTTGCGTCGGAGCACAGGGTTCGAGATGCAGCTCGCTCGGTCTCCCACATCCACGCACAGCAGCAGATGCCCAATGTTTTCCTTTTTTGCCTTCATTTCTCAGTTTTTTTACGCCGAAAAACCAGAAATGGGCCAAAATTTTATTTTGCCAGAGCCAGACCATCATTTGTTCCTTTTGTTTTCAAAATTTTAGAAGTCCAAAAAAACAAAAGAACAAAAACCTAATTAAAATGGATCATATAATATTATTGCAAGGGTCCATAAAAAGAGTTAGCCATTTCTACAAATTCTAAATTTAGTTAAAAATAAATTAAAAAATAACTCATTCTACCTTTCGTTCTATCTTTTTGTGGCCAACTTTAAAAATTCTTAAAAAGAACCTTCAGAAATAGAGCCAAAATTTCATGGTAGAACTCCCAAAAAAAAAGAAAAACAGAAAAACAAATTAAAAATGAATCATAATATTATTGTAATGGTCCATAAAAAGAGTTAGTCATTTCTATAAATTCTAAATTTAGTAAAAAATAAATTAATAAATAGCTCATTCTACCCTTTCGTTCTATCTTTTTGTGGGCAACTTAAAAAATTAGACATTAAAAATAAAAAGAAAAAGAAGAAAGAGTTAGCCATTTCTAAAAATTCTAGATTTAATTAAAAATATGGAAGCTTAATCATAATTTGATGATAAGGATCCATAAAAAGATTTAGACGTTAAAGATAAGAAAGTTTCACTTAAAATAAATTAACAAAGGAATAAAGAAAGTTCATTGTAATAGTCTATAGAAATATTTAGATATTTCTTAAATTTTTAGGATTCACAAAAAACAAATTAATAGTTTCATCATTCTTTCCTTTCATTCTAGCTTTTAGTTAGGTAAAAAAATCCTACAAAGCCAAACCTTTATAGAATTGAACCGTAATTTCATGTTAGGGTTCCAAAAAAATAAAGCGTTACAAAAAATCATAATAAATAATTATTAAATAATGTGGATAAAAGATAAAAATAGAGTTTGAAAAATATAATTAAAGTTTACATGAAGGGATCTATGGAATAAAAAATGATAAACAAAGCTTTAAAAATCGAACCATAACCATAATTTCATGGTAAGCGTCGATCAAAATATTTAGCGTAAAAAACTAGTTTCATAAGATTTTTTACATCACTCTATCCGTTGACATTTTTAAAAATATTTCATTTTAGCCTCTTCACTTCGATGGGCTACTTGTTCGAAACCGGTCGAAACAAAAACATTAATTAATTTTTGAACTAATTCTTTGTCGCTAACAATGGTTGGATGGCACGCCAAGGCCCGCCTACCATACTAGTATGTCAATTACTATAATCTAGCGAGACGTGGTCCTTTGGTAGGGGTATATATGAAAAGTTGAAAAGAAAATTTATGAAACACATCTGCCACCCGTCATGCGACAACCCAATCACCGCCCTGTTTTCCTCTTACAACTCCTTGCCCTCTCAAATCCGGTAACCTTACCGGAGCGAGGAGAATGAGAAAACCCTTTTATTTGCTTTGTTTCAGTAACTTTGTGGTTGTATCTAGTTTATTATTGTTAAGGCTTGTTGATTCTTTCATCTTCCCAACCGTGTTGTTGATGGTGGTTCTGTAAAATATCATAATAAGTTTCCTTCTGAGATTCTTCGATATGGTGGTTGGCCTCGACACTACTTTTTGAGTAGCAAGGGTTTAAATCGCGTTTTTCGCGACAAGGCCCCCAAAAAAGTTATAAAAGCTATAGCGGACTATAGTGGAAGCTATTCTATACAGCGGTTTAGCATTAAATATAATAAAACATGACACATATATATAGTATGTAACACGAACACTAAATGCCCATAAAAATATTAATTCCATTAAAGATCCAACTTAATTAGAGTATAGACTATTAGTGCATTACTATTACAAAACAAGGCACTTTCCAAGTACTAGTACCGTATCGAGGATCCAATCTCGCCGTTTAATCTAGCTCCTCCAAGAGAAAAACTTTGTAAACCTTAAACCACTGCTATATATTACTAACTACGTATACACCTACCGTGGATTCAACGCCGCCTTCCTAAACCTTAGACCACTACTATTACTTTCTACTTACATCCACCCGTGGATCCGGTGCCGCTTTTCTAAACCTTAAACCACTACTATTACTAACTAAGTACATCTACCTTGGATCTGGTGCCGCCTTCCAAACCAACCAACTGCCTAGAGGTCTTCTGGAAAGAGAGCGATGGCCAGATCTGCGGCTGCATTTGGGTAATATGAAGAAGTAAAACAACACTGACCAACGGTCAAAGTCGGAAAAAAGTGTGAAGTGGAGTTAAAGAAATAAAAATACTCCCTCCATTTTTTAATAAGGCGTATTTTGTTTCGTTAGGACAAAGTTTTGACCAACAATTACTTCATTAATACATAACTTTTATGACATAAGATTGATATTGGTAGATTTGTTTTCAAAAGTACAAGCTACTAGAGAGCAGTAAAACTAGCGCAAAATGCAAACAACGTGCTCAACATTGCACGTTGGTAGCACAAACGTCCATGCGTTACAGTAGTCTAAAATAGTTTTGGTGTGTGTTTACAGTCTATATATTAAATAGAGTTAAACTAAGTCACCGTATTAATTCTAAAAGATTAGAAATTCCCACATTAATAGAAGAGAAAAGAGAAGATACATACCATTGATTATAGTGGGACCAGATGATAATGGGTTAGATTAAAATAAAGAACATTGCAATAAGAAAATTAAAAATAAAATAATAGAAATAAGAGTTTATTTCAACTACAAAACTATAAAACGAGTCTATATTAATTACAATAAAAAATATAAATTTGGAATACAAAAATAGTCAATCTCAATTACAAAACTAGCCGAGCAATTGCACGGACACTATGCTCTTTTTTTATAAATGAGTGTGTCAACCATTCTTCTAAAAATTCAAATATTACTAAAGCAACACATGGCGATTGTCATGCCCTAATGGCCCATGGCCGAAACACAAAGGCGATTGTCATGGTTTTATAGGGTTGTAAATGAAACAAAGAGTTTCCAATCGACTGAATCATTTGGATAGTGATTTTGATAGTTTTACGGATATTCGACTAATATCTATATTTGTATTCGTATTTGCGGATAATATCCGATGGATAATATCCGAAAGAATATGGATAATATCCAAAATAAATGTGCATAATATTCAACGGATACTATCCAACTCACTAGCGATTATATTATGTACATAACAACACTCAACCGAGGGTATCACATTGATGATTTTTTAAGTATGAATCTTCACATATTATTCAAGTAATATATGGTCCAAACTTTATTCAATAATATTTATTTTATATGATTTATATCCTTATTTGACACTATTTGTATCCATGTATGACAATATCTACGTTTGTATTTGTATACGACACTATTCTTATCCGATCCGTTTACACCCCTACTTCATCCGACACAACTTGTTGACGAGAAAGTTAAAAAATAGAAAGTAAATATTCTAAAATAAAAATATTCAAATTTTCTTTTTTAAGAAGAAAGTCAGAGTTTCATTCAGATGGGCTTGAAACATTTTACATCTAAACCCTTAAACAACAACATAATTCGAAATACATCCGAAAAAGGCCCAAACTTGACTAAGGTCCTGTTGTTTTGAGCTGATTTGAACGACTAAACAGCCGAACGACTGAAATGACTGAATTTCAAGTGCTTTTCGATCTAGTCTCAAGATTCGGATCCATTTCGTTTGACTTGCTCTTTAAAGCGTTAGGACCCACCTTCAAAACAGCGAAAAACCGGACTAAAAAAACTCAAAGCATTTGTCATTTCAAAACGTATGTTGGTGTATTCTACACCGGGGTGTACCCTCATGTCGCTGCCATGTGGGACCAATAGCCCATCTGGGCGTGTCCCATACTCAGCAACATCGATCCCAAGCCGATCAAGGTCTGGTACCAAGTAAAGTTAGTTTAGTTGTCTACATTGGCCACGTGTCTATCCGGCGAGCAGGCCCCGACGTCGAGAATTAGGCTACGTGTTGATTCGGCGAGCAAATGGGCGAGCAGGCCCTGGTGTCGAACGTTTAGGACTCATGGCGAGATGGCGGGCATGTGGGCGAGCAGGCCCCGAAGCCAGGCGCCCAGTACGCGTGTCAATCCAGCGAGTAGCTGGACAAGCACCGCACTCAGGACTAGTGCACTTAGGACTAGATGGAGGGTGTAGGGCCTCGCTATCAGAGGGTGCGGAGCGAAAGAGAGAGCTTCCTTCCTAAGGACGAGCACGAATCGTCCCGGATCTGGTGCATTCATTGCGTCGGAACTGGTCTGACAGAGTGGGAGGGGCTCTGACGAAATAATTGCCCCCGCCTCTCCATGGAATTAGCTACGCAATAGCTTCTGCAGGCATGTGCTGCGAGGTGTAGTTACAGAGGAGCGGGGGTAGGCGCCCGCCCTATCACCTCCTTCCTGTCCCCCAGACGCTGCTGGAGCGCTGCAAGGTGGCGACTTTGACATGTAGTCAGTGATTGGACAGCTACAGTGGCGAGGATCATTTAGTGTATACTGTTCAGTACTCTGTGACCCAGGCCAGCTCGGGTATATAAAGGCTGGGGGTGCATCTGTAAGAAGGGTTGGTTGGTTGATCACTTCTGGATCGATCGCCTGAAGGTAGCCAGTACTCACGTTTCAAGGGGCTTGAGAAGGAATAGGGCCATTACCCAATCAGGAGACCTGAAACTGGTAAACTTGGTGTTTGATCTTGCGTTCTTGCAGGGGAGAGAAGAGAGGAGTGAGCTAGACACATACAACCCCATTGCCGAACAACCGGACTAGTACCCGAAAAACCTGTCAATTGAAATACGCCGACAACGTAGATAAGTCGTTAAGCTTTTAAACCGTTAAGTTGTTAAGCTGAAAAGAACAGGGCCTAAACCGAAGCTACTGTTCATCTTACTGCTCCAACCATCGCCCAAACAGTAGACTCCATAACTCAGCCCCTCACCTCCATTGCACCCATGAGCATCAACAAAAAGCAGATAAAAGAGATCAATATCAAGAAAATCCATGAGAACTTGGAAGCCTGCCTCGAGCTCTTGGAACTTGGAAGGACTTGGAGTCGAAGAAGCTTTGCTTAACACCAGCCGCCATGCGAAAACCAACGCAGGAGCCATGTTAGGATTTATGTCAATGTAAGATCATGAACGACACCAAGGGACATGATGTTTGTCAACGCATTTCAGCTTTCACCTACATCTGCAGTGCTCTGACTATGGAAGCTCTTGTTAGGATTTACGCCAATGCAAGATCACGAACGACACCAGGAGACACGATGTTTGTTAACGCAGTTCAGCTTACACCTACATCTACAGGGCTCTGACTATGGGTGATCCTCCTCAATCCATAATACCGCAACACATCGGCTGACCTGGTGATGACCAGATGCCGGTCGCTGACCTTCTCTTGTCTATGCTACTATTATGAACTCGTTGTCTTGATTACACCAGGGATGTCTCCCTTTATATAGTGGAGGCTTGACTAGAGTTCGACTCCAACTTTAAACCAACCCTACCTATTATAACACATAGTTCATGTAATCTACTTGAACACATATTCGACACAAAACCTAACAAGCCACTCAGCCCGGCTCGCGAAAAACCATCCTTCGGTCGGTAACCCGAGGCCATATTTTCTTTTATATATCTCGGATAGCCTTCCTAACAAACAAGATTTTATTTAATATGATCCTTTAATTTATCTCGGAATTTTCTTATTTATTCTTTTATTTATCTTGATCTCGAGATGAACCCCACCCCAAGCCAGGCTTGATTTCACAGTGATATACCGAGCCTCCAAGAATCCTAGAATGCTATGCAAATCACATGTCATCTTATTTTTGCGTTGCCGCGTAGCGTCCAAACTCTCCATGTCATCTTCTTCTTTTCCCTCCTATTATCACAATGCAAATCTCTATTTCCTTTCCAATAGAAAGTATGCATTTTCCTGTTTCCTTCTCGTGAATGCACTGAAAAAAAATTTGCCAAAGTTGACATTGTCATCGCTGCGCGTATCAGTATGTCAGGCACCGACTTCACCGTGGTTCATATCGGTTGTGTCCGTATCAGCTGCCTTGTGTATGCCAAGTTGCGAACTGAGAGTGGGACAGCAACAGAAGCCTTCTTTGTTCAACCTTCCCGTTTGATGGCAAAGATGTGCTTTTGCTAACTCATACGGGCTCATAGTCGTATGTAGCCGTGGGCACCGGGGCAAAGCCAAAATGAGAACTGCATGGTGGCTTGAAACAAAGTTTGTTATATAGGGATCTGTCAGCCATTTACGAAATGTTCAAAGATCGAGGAAACAACACATTTCTCAGTTTGGTACTGCTGAGTGTAGTTGCTACTTCCTAGGTAGGGATAGTTTAGATATAGCATATCAACACATATACAGATTTCCAACCCAAAAAAAAACATAATTGACATGTCTACAACATAGCTAAAAAGAATTAATACAGAAAAAAAAATCTCTGCAACCACTCAGTGCCCTCACCCACTAACTCGAAATAACAAACGAGACAACACACAGGTTGTGAACCCAAAACAAACACATCACAACAGGATCAGCCATGCGATGATCATGATCTACAACCAAATAATGTCAACTAAATAGAAAGAATTGAATAAGAAATAAGCCTAACGGGGCAAGGGGAGTTCACGGACGTCAGACTATGAACAAAGAAATCTAAATGAACAGAGCGCCTGTTGGCAGGTTGGCCTATAATTAGAAAGTGCTATTGCTTTCACCAGCAGATATGGAGCTGCCCTCCGACTTCACGACTACCTCTGCCTCTGACTTCACAGGCACTGGCCCTTTGCTAATGTCCAACCCCTGAAGCCTCCCAAGTGAGTCTTGCTGCATCATATCAGAGAGGGCATTGGGGTGGGAGAGCATTTGGTGGCTTGGGACACTAGGATGAGGTTGTTGGAACTGGGGTGGCAGCTGCTGAACACCAGGCTGAACTGCGTGCTGTTCGGAGAACTGGAAGAATGAAGGGTTGTATGGGACGTGCTGCATTCCCATATTATATGCTTCATTGGACTTCGTCATCTCACCTGTAGCAATCCTGAGCCTCTCTACTTCCTGCTTCAGTGCATCGTTCAGAGCTGCAAACATATGGTATTTGTCAGCAAACAGCACAGGCCATCTCTTAATCCATGCTGTAGTTTTAGACATACAGATTGACCAACATGTCAACACTACTAGCTTGACAAAGACGCTAGCGGTAGAGCATGGTCCATAACAGCAATGTCAAACGCTAGTTGCTTCCATACTCTTTCAAACATACTACGAAGCTCAAAAAGAAACAAAAGTTATAATATTTGAAATAAATGCCTAAAGTTTTTTTGAGCTGATCTGAACGGCTAAATAGCTGAACGGCTGAAATGGTTGAACTTCGAGAGCTTCTCAAGGTAGTCTCAAGATTCAGATCCATTTCGTTTGACTTGCTTTTTAAAGCGTTACAGATTGACCAACATGTCAACACTACTAGCTTGACAAAAGAGGCTAGCGGTAGAGCATGGTCCATAACAGCAATGTCAAACGCTAGTTGCTTCCATACTCTTTCAAACATACTACGAAGCTCAAAAAGAAACAAAAGTTAGAATATTTGAAATAAATGCCTAAAGCTAGTGAAAGAGGTGCAGAAGGATGTGCATTGACTCTCAGGTGTAGCAGCATGTTGGAGCTCTAATAAATGAATAAATTAAATGAAGCCCATAACAAGCACAATAAGATGGTAACACTTATTTTACAGACAAAAAAACACTACAAGAACCTCCATCCATTCCATATATGAAGCTAGCACACAGCAGCAAGCCACATTCCAGCACTCAGCAAGCCACATTCCAGCACTAACTCATTGGAAATAATAAAAAGAAGTGTAGATATGATTATTCAAGTTGATGTAAAGAAATACTCACCATCACGAAGCTGAGCTTGTTGTTCCATGGCCTGCAACCTTATCTTGAGCTCTGCATTTTCTGCAGAAAGTCCAGTTGTGTCTCTCTGCCCATCCAACCACAAGGATTTAAAGTATATGTGCAATTTAATACAACAAATTGACATAATAAGAAAACGCACTCCTGGTCAAAAGTCAACAAAATAAAATTATGGCAATCACTAGAACCTAACGGTCTGATTAAATAGGGCACACAGCTTTTTACTGTCACATGCAACGCAAGGTATCACCATAGTTCTCAAAACTGCTCACATAACCAATATGGGAATATTTTGGTCTTAGCACTGTATGTGCTTTAGTCAACATAACCACATGACTTATGTTAACATGTTTTATAGTCCTCATGGCATGTGTCAACGAAAATATAATGCTAATTTACAATTCTCTGATTTGTAAACTGTTATGGTTTGGTTGATGCAGGTTAGAAGTATGTGATACATCCAGCTAATCAATAGTGTTAAAGGGGCATTACTATGCACAATGTTATTTTGCAGTGAATACGTATGAAGCCATGAACTGAACATAACAATGCAATCCATGAGACTAACAGATGCATGAAAGGTACCTGAAATAGCGTTAGTTGTGCTGAAAGGGTAGTAGCCTCAGTCTGTACAGTTTGAACCTTCCGCTCTAATTCTGTTATATATCGAGCCTTTCTTTCCTTTGACCGAGCTGCAGATTGTCTGTTTGCTAGAATTCTGCATCAAACCAAGCTCAGGAGTTCAGTAGGCGCTTATGAAACAAAGGAAGCTAACATAACAAGACTTTATGATGCAAATAGGGGTTCAAAAGGGGTCAAAGTGAAAACAATTATAGATATAGAAAAGGATAATTGTTCCACAGAAGCAAGCTAATTGATAAATTTTAAAATAAAAACAAAATAGCTTTACAAGGCATGTGTCTCAAAGAAAATTAAATTCTCTTCTTGGAGATGGAAAATCCATTCTTAATTGAAGCTTTGTTACATCAGTTGCCCAATGCTCAAACAGCTCGGAAACTTAGTTGTTCCTAGCCCAAATAGCTATTCTATGTGATCATGTGAAATGTGATTAGCACTTACAGTGAATATCACCTGATAGTAGAGTACTGTATTGCTTATTAAATATTGTCGAAATGGGTATGTGGATTGCAATAGGAAAAAATGTACCAGCCGGCACAAATGAAATCCTAAATCATAAATTTATGTTGTAGCATAGACTTGTAACAAATAAAAAATTACCAATCTGCAGTTAACCTAAACAAAAGCAGGGAAAAATTAAGTTTTGACTTGTTATTTTGACAATAAAGAGTTGATTCAAAGTGGATCACCCTAACTTCATTGAACACCGTGCAGGCCCTTAGGGCATGACATAAAGAAGACCTGAAAATGGGGAGAGAATACCATAAAAAAAACACACATTCCTAAGCAGCATGCAATAAACTGTTGCATCAGACATTTTCTGCTTGCACTCTTCACAACTTTTTTTTTTTTGAGAACACACTCTTCACAACTTAAGGGCTGACTTTTAGGGACAGTTCAGGCTGAGACAGACACATAGAAAAAACAGCACATTGGCATTAGAACAGCCTTATGAGTGAATACGTAATAAGAGCATCCCCAGAACGCACGCAATCAACGCGGCCTGCATCATGTGCGCTCGTGCGCGGGAATTTTTTTCAAACGCTGCGAGCTGCGCAGCGGCAGGGCGCGCAAGCGCGGGAAGGCTTAGCGTTTGATGCAAGGGGATGCTCTAACAATTCTATGTTATCATGACATTTACCATACTATACAAACAATACTACATCAAAAATGACCCAAAAGAATGAAGTGCATTGTTGAGAAATTTTATGAAAGAGAACATGAATTCAATTTTGGAAACAATTTTATCAATTGGCACAAGCAAAACCATATGTTGTAACTATAGGTAACTGAGTATTGTATACCTTAACGGTGGTGTGACTTTTGATTTAAAACAAATTAACTAATGGTTAATGCAATTTAATGTAAATCAAAAAAGGGAAACAATAGATTAGAACTTATGATTTTGAAATAACATATTTATAATTAAAAAGGATAACATCCTAAATTCATTAACCATCTTCGAGGCAAATTGCTGCATCTCCCGCCTTTTTTGTCCCACGCTTTTACACTTATTTAAGAACTAAAAGACATGAAGAAGCTTTGCGGACCAAACTTCAAATTGGCATCACAGCCAATTTTATGGTTCTTGCAATTCAAAAAGAAACACACGTAATCGTGAAGGAGACCCTGGGGCATCCAATTCAGTTGGTACGCTTGCTCCAGTCTTGTCCTACTAGCTGCCTTTCACTATCAATCAGCATTCCAGGCCACCCGCACCAACAATCTGGCACGACTTAAGTATGCAATGCTTTCTTTTCCAGTTCACTAGTCTAGCAACTGCATTGTTTTTCCTTGCCACCTTTCTATGCTTGCAGAATCTAAGCAAATCAAGCCTATGTAGACGACCACTCCTTGAACAGCACTACGCTGGATAATTATGAAAAGCAATAGCTTCACCTTTTGGCGCGCTTGGGGTCGATCGCGGCGAGCTCGGCGAGCTGCTCGGAGGACATGGCCTTCTTGGCCTCCATGACCTCGGAGAACACCCCTCCCCCTCCGCCGCCATCCTGCTGCTGCCCAGCGCCCGCGCCCGCGCCTGCGCCTCCCCCCATGGCGAAGCCGTCGAAGGAGGCGCTGTGGCGGTGCTTGGTGGGGCGCGGCGGCGAGGAGGACTCCGCGGCGCGGTCGCGGTCGGCGCCGGCGATTTTCTCCATGTCCATGAAGGTGGAGAATAGGTCGTCCTCGGAGCCGATCTCGTCGAAGCCGCCGCCGTCCGCGGCGCCGGCGAGGCCCAGGTCGTCGGGGAAGCGGAAGGCCACCTCAGATCTGGCGCGGCGGTGGTGCGGGGCCCCCCGCGCCGGCGCCGGCGCCGCCGCGGAGGCCTGGCTCGGGGGCTGCGGGATGGGCGGCAGCGGGCACGGGAGGTTGAGGTTGGGGCTGCGCCCCGGCGACGGCTGCGGCGGATCGCCGGGCTTGGGCGGCATCGCCATGGCGCTCCTCCCGCTCGCACTGACCGCGTGCGCGTGCGCGTGTGCGGGTCGGGGAATGCAATCGCAAGCACGCTACCACTACACACATTCAAAAGAAGAGAAGTGTGCCGGATCTGACAAGCCGCAAGCGAGGAGGAGGGTGATGGCTCATGGCTGTCGCATGCAGTGTAGCATTACCATGTGACCACCCCACTCGCCATGTTGGGCCGCCCAGAATTGAGGTTGGGCCTGGGCCTAGGAGTTGTGTGGGCTGAATGCCTTCTGTGTTTATCTGAAATATTTGCAAAAATAATCCACAGTTTTGGCCACCAAACAAGCTGCCTAGTTTGATACAGGGGGTCAAGAGTTATTATACAAGGTAAAATCAGGGGTCGCATTGCACAGCCTTGTACAGGTATGTCATGTCACAAAAGCAAATCGAAGCAAAGCACTGGTACACCACGAGGAAACCCTATGATTTTCACATCAAAACTCACCAGCTGTTCCTGAAAAAAGGTGGGGAGCCGATAAGACAGACGCACACACAAACCCCATTCCATACTCCAGGCGTGGTCAAGGCTCAGGCGGCGGCATTGTCAGTGGCTGCCTTCTCCTGGTTCTCACCGACCTCGTCGATGGCCATGCTGTCGGGTTCTCGCTCGTGCTCCACCGACGCCACACGGCCGTCGTTTGAGGTCCGCTCTTCACTGTCCACCACGGCGGCAGCTGGAGGAGCTGTGACCGTGGTGCTGGAGCTCCCTTGCTCACCCGTCAGGCTTGTGAGGCCGTTCTGCTTCATGTAGGTCTCCAGAGGTCGGTTCGCGACCTCGAGGAGGCTGATCATGCTCGCCCGAGGCTGCCCGCCACGCTGCTCCAGTAGGGGCGGCTCATCGCGGCCAGCAGGAATGAAGTTCAGGTCTATGGGCCCCTTGTTCATGTCAACCTTGTCAAACATGGTCACGTCAGCATCTCGAGTAGTGTCGAGTGTTTGGGGGGATCTTGACAGGTTACTTCCCTCAGGATCATCTCTGTTTACCCAAGAGATCTTCTTGCTCGCCTCGGCTTCCTCACGCTCGGACTGCCGTTGTTTCTTCCTCATCATTAGTGTCTTGAAACGACGCCTGACGGTCATGCAGACGTTGCAAGTGCACGCCGGGTTGTGTTTTGGGCCCTTGCCACTGGGTGGCTGGATACACACTATGCAAGTGCAGCCAGGCCGGTGCCGGGGGTGCTTGGTGGTCGTTGCAACTGAAGCAGCACCTTGGTTCCCAACCTCACCAAAGACTGCAGCATTGGCCAAGGCATCAAAGTTGGACGCATCCATTTCAGTGATATTCTGCTTCAGACCATAGCTGCACTTTCGCCTCCTGATATCTGCAGTAATAGTACAGTATGTCTTTTAAGTGGAAAGTTCTTTATTTCCTTTAAGGACGTAAGGCTCCCCCAACGTCCTTTCTCATATGACATATCATCGACATCTTTTAATTTTGTTTCAGCGCAAGTCAGAACAGTGAATAAAAAAAACATACCTTCATACTGTTGAAGGATACTTTGCAACTCTCTGGGGGCTAATTCTTCAGGTGCAGAGCAGGAACAGCTGCAAATGTGTTGCAACTGATTTAAATTAAAAAACAGCTAACTGACATAAGAGAGTGATGGAAAACAAAAAAACACAACCAAGGACAAAAGTAAAGCTAAAACATTCTCGATATGCCTGTTACGAAAACATAAACTTGACCAATTTGAGATCAAATTGACGAGAGTTGACAAGAATAAAAGGTAAGAATAGTGTGTACAAACAAAAACATAATGGAAAATAATATTTGTTCTACCGTCCCATGCAACAACATGATCTCACAATATTAGATAATGAATTAATGCTGTTATAAAGTTAATTCCATTGGCTTTACCAAGAGATCCTATGAAGTTGAGTGGAAAAGGCATAGATCCTTCAAAATAAATAAATAGATCATAAATCTAACAAATCCATTCATTAAGTGGTCACACAAAGCAAAAGATTATTTATTTAGGAAATATTTCATGTTTGAGTAAGGATGTAGATCAGTCAAGGCCCCAGCAACAGAGCCATGTGATACAGCATCATCAACTCAGAACAAACACCGTAAATGATTTTAGGGAAGAAGTCAAAAGGCTAAAAGTGTATGTCCAATATCTTAGAGCTATTCAGTAGGCAATACATTATTACACACCCAGGTGGTCATAATTGACAGATTATTCAAACATAAAAAGAAACACAAGACTCTATCAAAGATCCGCTGATGTATTAATAGGCAATGCAACATGGCATACCTCTTTAGGTCCCATGAGTTGTCAGCGCATGTCCACTTGGAGGCAACAATAACATTAAGAGGCAACTTACGCCATTTTGAGCAATCATCGCATTGAATCCATTGATCATGTTCCCTAAAAATCCATAATCATTTAGCAGGTATTTGACAAACATCTAAGTTGCCTATTCAATGGACAAACAAACCCTTCAAAATGATGTGATAACACCCAAGAAAATACCATGTGAAACCTAAACCATCACTCTCTAGTTTCACTTTTTTTTTATTTCCACCACTTTTGGTATTCCATCGTGGTGAAAACTAGTGTCTCATGATAACTTTGTTTAATGAGCTTCTTACCCTGTAGCACGGATGGTGAAAATTGATCTTTTTGCAAAGACAGGAGGTTCCTGCATGCATGTAGTAAAGTTAGAATCAAATTCGATCATACCAATCCTTTGCTGAGAACAAAGAGTTAGTTTTTTGTGCTTTTCAGAAAGGATGCCCTGAAATGCCGAATCGTGAAGAATGAATTGCAAACTTACATCATATTCTTCAAATTCGTAGTCCTCAATCATCACAATTGTTGGTTTTGAAGTTGGAGCAGGACGCAGTAACTCCTGAGCCTCCTCCCAGGTAAGCTTTAGTTCCAAAGCATCTTCAGCATCCATTAAAAGCCTTCTGCTTTTGGAACCAATATTGCGGCTTCTTTTTTGTAAAAACTGTAAAGACCCCTCATCTGGTCTGATGCCAAATTTATCTGTTTTAAGCCAACTTATATCCCCATCAGCTGAGTTCACATGATGATCGAATAGAGAGCTTGGATGGAGATCTCCAGCACCCTTTATTGACTGAAGAAATCCTGAATAACCATTTACTATTGGTAGGTTCTCATTTGTGCTAGAAAAGAAAGTATCACCAAGAAGGGAACCATTTGCAATAGCGGAAATCTGTGAGTCCTGTGGAGAAGAGCATATATAAACATTGAAGTGAAACATGAGAATGAAGACGGAGAGAAGGAAACAAGAAAGGGAAACAAGCATTTGCAGGAACAATAGATTGGCATCAATATTGCTCAGAAACTCAAACTTACTGGCAGACTGACAGTATTTGTCGCCTTCCGGAAGCCCATAACAAGCTTCCCTCCAGGTTCTATCCGACTAAAAGTCACTGCAGAGAAAATAAAAACCACCAGTACATATGAAAACCTTCCCAGTAAAATGATAAAACTTCACAGAGAACATGGTATAGAGAAGACAAAATTAACACTCTCTTTAGAATGAGAGTCATGTAAGAAACAATAAACCATACCAAAGCATGTAAAAGATGACCATGGACATAAACGACATGACAATATGGGACATAAAGATTGTGATCTGTAAAAAAAAAACAACTACAAGACGACCCCCCACCCCCCCAAACACACACAGAGGCACGCGCAAAACCTGACATATACCTCACTTGCACTTGTATATTCCATCATAGTTGGCAACGCGTCTAATTTTGTTGGGGTTGCTTAGGAGGTTTATGGTATGCTTTTCAAACAAAGTATGCTGGTTTGAGTGCTTCCCCACCATATATATTAGGGATTAAAGTATATTTAAGTGTAATATTAGTTATTAGAATACGTAAGGCTCTATGGAATGTAAGAATTTCACAGGAAATAGTTCAATTCCCACAGGAATTGGGAAATTTTCTGGTGTCCCAAACAGTGCCTAAAGGTGCATGATAAAATAATATCCATTTATGTAAAATCAGACCTTAACCATGAAAAAAATCATGAGCACAGCGCAAATAAAACAGGTGATGCAAATTAGTGTTACCAACATGAGTTGAAAATCACCTGTATCACCAGCTTGTAATTGTAAGGACTGTATGCATGGTGTAACACCCTCCAAGACATACATTCTGCTGTTGTTGTTGGGCCAAAATCTAAACTGAAAATGCCATTCTTTGCCTTTTGCATCTTGAATTGTCAATGGACGCCCTTCTGGCTGAGAGATTGGAGGGAAATATGCCTACACAGATACCTCAAAAACTCAGGATGGTAGGAAAAAAGAAAACAAATATATTTAAGATGGTTATAGTATCAGGCAGCT
Organism: Raddia distichophylla; assembly: GCA_005191435.1. Classification (NCBI taxonomy): domain Eukaryota; kingdom Viridiplantae; phylum Streptophyta; class Magnoliopsida; order Poales; family Poaceae; genus Raddia; species Raddia distichophylla. The sequence goes on from SPJY01012978.1 coordinate 1,093,458, forward strand.
GTCACCAGTAGCAAAAGCTATGTGGTAGCACTTTCTAAGCAAGGCATCACAACCATATAAAAGAACAATTATTTAGGAAACTAATCTCATGTAGCCTCGCAGCACTGCAAGTCTACCACCAGAACAATGGTGTTTCACCAATATAGTCGGAATTCATATACATTGAACAGTAAGGGGTTAACTGTATATAGTACAGTTTCAATTTTAATGTATATGTGATCTGTTTAAATCATTCTATATTAGCTGTATTACTTTCCAATCTATCTCTCGCACATATACTAGGCCGAGTCTCATAGACCTTACTGGTCAACAGTATTGGTAACAATAACACCCCTAATATAAACATGAAACATGGGGATGTGGGGTGCTCCTGATGCTCCTTTGTATGAAAGGTTTTTGAATCATAACGCATGACAGTAGCAAGTTTATTAAGAGGAAACAAAGGGCTTGTTAAACAAGAAAGGTAGTACCTCAGCACAAGCTTTTGGGAGAACAAGGCGTCCTATGCGGCCAGCATCACTAGCACTTAGAACCTTCTCGAACAGTGGAACAATGGTGGAATTTGAACTTGAAGCAAAAAAAACAGTCAAGGTAGACAAAAAACATTCATACCCAAAAAAAGAAGGTATACATCAACATGAAAGTTCATTGGCCTAACTGTGTGATGATGGAGCATGTTATTTAAAAGTAAAATGATGTGTGAAGTTGATACATTAATGAAGGATACTCTCCAGAAATTTGCTGCAGCTCTTGATCTGTTATTCTCGGCCAATACCGAGGAAGAAGCTGATTGCGGCCCCTTCCCTCGGCAGGTGGTCTTGCAACACGCAGATGTGGAAGAACATCTTTTGTTGGATCAAAAACAGCACCTTCACCAACCCTTGGTGGTCTCGTTAGAAAATGACGAGCCCTTTGTGCATGCTGAAATGGAGATAATGTAGTAGCAAGTTCTATTCCTTCAGAAAATGGTGTCGTTGGTGATAGCATAGGCCTTTCCACTGTTGAAGTAGCGTCCATCTTGTTTCCATTATTAGCAATGCCCAAGCTCATGCTGAGACATGCATCAGAAAGTGATTCGCTTGTCGTGCTATCTACTGTTGGATCTTTATTTTCAGCCCTTCGAGTACATTGAGGAGACTCTAATGCACTTTGTGTCCTAGTTAAGAAAGGCATCCTTGCCATGTCGCTAATACTAAGGATTGGTTGTTCCCATTTAATCGGCCTTGCACCATTCTCCATTTCTTTTTGACTCAAAATGTTACTGCTTTGCCCAGCTTCTATGTTTTTTACCATGAACGGAAGATTGCTCTTTGTAATAATAGCAATCTCATCATTTCTGGAATCAGCCATGATGGTGGGTGGCTGTGGCTCCAGTGGTCTACCAGACAATAACTCATCGCTTCTACCAAAGAGTCTCTGATTATTTTGAGTTGAAAAAAGCTTTGGAGCTACTTGATTAGAAGCCTAAAAAAAAAAGAGAACAATCAGATGATTTGGAAAAGAAATGTGTAAATGAGAAAAAAGAAACTTACAGATTGGAGTCCTGAATTTTTTATGCAATTCACACATTGAACTCCTCCGCTATCTAGTAGATCAAAGGAGTTCTTCGAAGCAATGCATCCACAATGGAGACGCTGAATAGCCAAGTTCGTTATAAGGAGTTAATGACTGTATCAGAAGAGTTTAGCACAAGAACTTGCATACAAATCACAGCATGTGTCATCATCTCACCTTCCCACAAAATGAGCACTCCCTCCAGCCCGATTCCTTTTGATGAAATATATCACAAAACACAAGCTGCTCATACGCCAACCTAGGTACAGCACAATACTCTCATGTTATTCAACTAAATAAAAACGGTAAAGAGCGTTGAAATAAACATCCACTAATTTGTCCCTGGAGGAAATTGATGGCAAGAAGCAATTTTGGTTCAGCCATACAACAACACACAGTGGTTTGGCACAGGGACTTCTTTTTACCAAACCGCAGGTAACATTCATCAAGGCCATCAACACGGCCACAGCTCACAGTCGATTTCCAAAATTAAGTCCAACGCATCCTGACGTCGCTGTAGTTTGCGCTAATCCAAATCCCAATTAAGCATGAGGTCAACCCAATCAAAAGAGCACTACAAACCAATCGCTCTATCTCACTGATGCTCGCACAGGCACCAGCCGAGGCTGCAATCGAGTCAACTCTACGTCTGCAAGCACAACGCTATTACTTCCTCTTTGGCACGAAAAATTTCTAGTTGGGCTAGAAGAGGAAATCAACAACAAAGGGGGCGAAAAAGGCAATCTGAGGAAAACAAGAATTCACAAATCGGCCGCCCTTTGAAGAAACAAAGCACCTCCTTTTTTTTCCCATCCAGACGAATACATAATACGGTAGAAAGAAGGAACATCCGCGATTAACAGCTATGCCATTAGGATTTCGTGGCAAAAGGAACCCCACGCACGCGCAGAGGAGCCGGTCGTACCCGCACTTGTCGCAGAGAGCCGCGAAGCCGCCGGATCGCAGCGGCCAGCCCTTCCTCCACTCCCCTCCGGGCGCCGGCGACGGAGCCGGCGCGCCGCATGCCGCGTTCATGCACCTCTTCACCGCCGCCGCCGCAGCCGCAGCAGCAGCTGCAGCGACAGCCATCCCGGCCATGGCCGCCTGCCCCCGAGCAATCAAACACCCCGCCGAAAGGCAAAGCTCACCTCACCTCAACACATCGCCCCCGCAGCGGGAGGGAGACGGGGAGAGAGACAGAAAGAGAGGGATTGGGGAGGAGGCGGTGGGGGGAGCGTAGTTTTCCGATGGATGTGGAGAGAGCAACGCACGATCGGTGGTGATTGGTGCATGCGGATGCGGCGAGGAAAAGGAAAAGGAGATTGATGGGGGAAGGGAAGCCGGAAGCGGCCGCAACGGCAGCAGCAGCAACAGCAGCTGAGGAGGAGTAGCCGCGTAGTAGGAGCCCAACACCGGGCTATCACTGTAGTGCTGTGCTGTGCTGTGCTGCCAATTTGGCGACGAGGAGGGGTGGGTGAAAAACTTTTTAAATCTATTTTGTACAGAACGAAAGAGAAAAAAACAAAAAGGAGAGGAGCAGCAGGAGCAGGAGCAAAAAAGTGAAGGCTTTTTTTTCTGAGGGGGTGTTCAGTGCGGCAACTTGCATGCACGACATGCTGTGTTTTTTTTATATATATCTCAAGCTCATCTGCTGCCTCGCCGCGCTGCCTTGCAGGATGCAGCAGCAGCGGCAAGCTGGCTGACTGCAGGCGAGGTACTTGGCTGTCGCACTGGCATGCAAGGTGGGGTGACGCTGAAAGCAGCAGAAGAGAAAGAATAATCAAGCATGTATCGGTCCGGTTGATTAATTCCTGCTCTTCCGCTTTCTTTCGCGTATTTATAGTTCAAATTTTTCACGTGCTAAGCTCAAACCATGTCAAGAATGGAGAGCTCGAGCTCGTGAGACTGGGTCTTGTTTGTTTTAGATTAATGTAGAGTTGCGTTATATTATAGCAAATTGTGATCCCCTCAAAATACGTAACGAGTTCAAAAAATTATAAAAAAATATTTTACAAACTTTAAGAAGTACTATTTAAAACCCACAAGAATTACTACAAAACATTACATCATTTGGTTTATACAAAAATAACAAATTTTCATTTAATTTAACTTAATCTGAAACAGAATCGAGCTTACGAGCTCAATTAAATTGGTCGACACAGGTTGTGGTGGATTGAGTGGTGTATCTTCTCAACACGACATGACATAACTCGACCTGCATCGAGAATTATAAAAACTGATCCAGATCTAATCTTGACTCGATTGTTCCGAACTCAAGAGAGAGAAAGAAGGAGGAGACTTGACTCGATCCTTAATTGCTTACTTTGGGAAGCCATTAAGGAGGAGATGGGTCGTCGTCGTCATGAAGAGGCTGAAGAGGCCCAGATCTGGGCCATTTGGCTGTTGCGGTTGGGACTTTGGAGCGCCGCTATGTTAGTAAGCTTGCGTGTTGTAGGCGATCAAAGACCAGAAGATAGAGGAGCTCAGTTTGTCATTGGTAGGGATCTTCCATGTCGTAAGTTCAGTGTGAGGCAGAGAGAGGATGCGATGGCACAACAAAAAAAAGTGGCAGCGATGGAGGGAGTGGAACAGAGCACACCTAGATGCATCTAGCGCAGTAAGAAGAGTAGGATGTCGTTGGTGGCACTCGACAACGGCCAAGTGTGAGGCGCATGAAAGAGAGTAGGGAAGGAGAGTAAGAGTAGGGGTGGGCAAAAAAATACCGATACCGAAATACCGAACCGAAAATACCGAAATTTTGATATTTCGGCATACAGTATTCGGTTAGGTATTTATTTGAGTGAAGTTCGTTATTTTGGTTCAATTTCGATATGGGACGACAGAAAACTGAAATACCGATTATACCAATCCCAGCAATGGCCCAGTCCCTGTTTCCCCCAACCGGCAAGCTAAAGTCCTGTGGCCCTTCGCCAATTCACCCTTCGGCCCGTTTGCCAACCGGCAAGCTAATTCCCCATGGGCCTTCTCCAGTTCACCATTCGGCCCACGCCCCACGCCTCGTAATCCCCATCGACGCGCCACGGATCCTCTGGTCTCTAGCCAAGTCTTGACTCCTCTCCTCCATTCTTCAAGACGGCGGTGCCTAACCCTAACCCTAGAGGCAAGATTGACAAGGTGACGAGCGACGGCGGGTCGGTGGCATTGCCGCGTGCAGCTTCAATGCTCCACCATTGGCGTCCCGAGCATCATCTCGCGCTTGGCGCTCCAGGTCCGTCGTCTCGCCGCCCTCTCCCTTCCGGCCGCTGCCTGCACCTCTAGCTCCATCGCCTTGTCGTCCTCTACATCGTTTTTCCGTCGCCTCGCGCTTTGGGCTCCCCGCCTCCTTGGCTCCTCCATCGCAACTCGATGAATCGTTGCCTCACTGGTGCTTGCAAGTCTGCAATCGCAAGGGCAAGCCACAAGGTATGTGTTTGTTCCTATGGTATGCATTTGTTTGCGGGAATTATGGCATACCGAAATAACAAACCGAAGTAGTTCGGTATTTTTTAAATTTGGTAACATTTTTTTCTAGCAGTAATTCGGTACCCAATTCGTGAAAGCCAAACTTTTAAAATACCGAATATACCGAGCCGAAATAACCGAAAATACCGAATACCCTCCCCGAAGTAAGAGGACTTAGTGGGGTGGCCAGGTGGTGGTTGCTATGAGAGTGAGAAGGTGAGTCAAGTTAGGGTTAGGTCGGGTTAGATCGTTCGAGTTTCTGACGACCATTCGATAAAATCCAGAGGGGCCGAGCACAGGTTAGGTTGGGTCAAGGGTTAGCCTTGACCCGACCTTGGCTCAACTGTCAGATCATGTCAGGTTCCAGCAGGTCGGATCCATAATTGGATCTCTATGGGTGACAAGAATGACAAAGAAGAAAGACCAACAATGGGAACGAGGGTGTTCACGTTGCTAGGCGACAGGGATAATGATGATCCTCACCGTAATGTTCATTGACAAGGACAATGTGAGTGGCAGTGATGCTTAGTAACCGGAGTGATAGGGACGCAACAGGCCAACATGTCTCAAATTCTCAATAACATATCTCGGAACTGATGGGACGCGAGGTGGTGGGTTGCTAGTTGGATGGGCGACGAGAAAAGGAGAGAAAGTGAGGGAGGAAGTGGTGGTTAGCTGACGAGAGGTGAGGTGACGATGGGTATAGAACAGGTTGCCACCATAAGGAGAGGAGAGAAGGGGGGGGAGGAAGTAGCGGTTGGGGGTAGAGCGATGAATGGTTTTGTTTGGTGAATGGGTTGAGTTGAAAGGAGTGAGTGAAACAAGCTAGACCATGGCTAAGGTGGGAGGGAGGAGGCACGGGCTTACGTTTTTATGGAGCCTGAGCAGTCTGATAGCTCTGTTAGTCTTTTTTTTTTATTCGGCCATGACTTTGATGGTCGTATATGGAGTGTTGGTTTAGCTTGATGAGTTGAAAGAAGTAGCTTCGAAAGTTTGAACAAGCTATTATCATTCTAAACCGTTTGGTTTGAATTGGAAAAACGGACATAGTCATGAAAGCCCTATTGTAAACGGAGAGTGGCATGTAGAGTTGGTATCAATTATCATGGTGTGCTAGTCCAATGCAAAAAACAGAGGATTGCACATATATACACACGCACGGTTACGCATGGTACTATTTCCCCGGGGAATTTAAGGGGAGAAACCGGAAACGGAGCGACGCGCCACCTGCCGGCTGACGCGCGCGGCACGGCGCGATCCCTCCTGCGCATGGGCCAAGGGGGAATGGCAAGGCAGCCAAGCCAGCGCGAGGTGCAGGTGCAGGAGGTGTACTTGTAACTTGCCTCCCCGCCCTTCAAATCTTCAATGCTCCACCTCCGACTCCGCCGCCTGACCCCGTGCCCATTCCCATTCCCCCCAGTGCCCCCACCGCATCTAAGTATGTGACGTCGCCATCGGGCGCACGCACCGAGCCTGCAAGATCCCACGCCCACCGCCCACGCACGCACCTCGTGGTCGTGGCGGCCACAAACACGGAGCCAGGACTAGGAGGGCGCGGCGCGGTGCGAGGCGGCGAGTGAAGAAATCCACCAACCTTCTCGCGTCGCGCGGCTGCTTGGGCGCTTTGCTTGGCTGCGTGCGTGCGTGACTCGGTCCATGCCGACGCGACCGGTGGACGAGGCGTGAAGCGGCTGCGCGCGTCCGCGTCAGTGCCGCACGCCCACCGACTCCCGGGCCCGGCCTCCGCGGGTGGCTGGCGCGGGCCCTGCGGTCAACGTCGTGGCGAGGACACGGGACGAGGTGACGCACGCAGCCGACAGGGTCGCCGTCCGGCGCCCTGCCGCGGGACAATGACAGCTCGGGCCCGCCTGGAAGAAGCTGGATGTGGTTGAGCAACGGAACAGTGGGAGAGTATAGATTAATGCCCTTTTTGGCAGTATTTCTTTAGGGTTTGCTTAACAAATCTTCCTTATCTTTTTACATTTTAGGGAAGTGTTCACCTGGGGTTGCAATAAAGAGGGCCAGCTGGGTTATGGCACTTCAAATTCAGCATCCAATTACATTCCAAGAATGGTACAATATTTGAAAGAAAAAGTATTTAAAGGTGTATCTCACTACAGGAATTCGTGGTTTTTTCACCGGCCCAAGTAAAATTCGTCGGCCAAAAAAAAAACCGATGAAATTATATAGTTAATTTCGTCGGCAACTGTAAACCGATGAAATTATAAAGATAATTTCATCGGTTTTCGCTCCCCGACGAAATTACAATGACAATTTCATCGGCCTACGTGGCCGACGAAATTACATTGGGAAAAATCTGCGGGCCATATTCCCAAAGGGTATTTTCGTCGGCCTGGGCCGATGAAAATAATTTAAAATATTTTTTATTTATCTTCGTCGCCACTTCTGCAGGTGTTCACTTGGGGCCATCGTCTTGTGACCCCTCACCGAGTTGTAATAGCTAGATGTCTCAAGAAGGGTGGAAATATAAATCTGAAGTTTCATCATATGGAGCGACTTCAGGTGATTTCATTAGCTGCTGGAGTGATGCACAATACTGCTCTTACAGTTGATGGTGCTCTTTTCTACTGGGTTTCATCAGATCCCGATTTAAGATGCCAACAGGTTAGCTTGTTACTTGTTAAGGTGCTAACCTGTACAACTAAGCAATGTCTCATATTTACATTTGAGCTATTTTTGTTCAGATATCCTCGATGTGTGGAAGAAATATCATCAGTATCTCAGCTGGAAAGTACTGGACCGCATTGGCTACATCAACTGGTGATGTTTTTTATGTGGGATGCGAAGAAACTTAAGGATGAAAACCAATATTTACTCGAGTGTATGGTGTTAAAAGAGCAACATCAGTTTGTGTTGGTGAAACACATATGCTTGTCATCTCTAGTATATACCACCCTGAGTATCCTACCAAACCCAAACTCCAAGGCAAAAAAAAAACTTGTCTGAATGGGATGGTGGGGTAGAAGGGTTGGATGGAGACATCCTATTTGATGATGTGCGGTATGAAAGTGGTTTATCTGGAAGCAAGAGTGAAATGGGCAAAATCCATACCCAGTCTAAAGAGCCTTTGCGGGAAAGTTGCTATTGAGTATATAATGGAGCCGAAAAATGCTATACAACTTCTTGAAGTTGTTGATTCCTTGGAAGCGAAGGAGCTAAAAAAACACTGTGAGGTAATGCATTGATAGGTTGTAGCTTACAGGCACTAACCATTTCATCTGCGATTTGTATACATCCTTTATTCGCGCTCACATAGTGATGCTACTTTATTGTTCAATCTGATGCAGGATGTAGCTATTCGCAATCTTGATTATATTTTCACAGTGTCAGCTCCTTCAATTATGAATGCCTCTCTTGAAATTCTTGCATACCTAGAGAGATTGCTGGACGATAAATCGTCGGAGCCCTGGAGTCACTGCCGCCTTCCCACTATGACAGCTACTTATCCTGCCATCATTGATAATGATGGAGATGGAAATGAAGCAGGAGGATTCCGTAGGCTCGGGGACAGTAAGAAGTCTGCATCGAAATCGTATGGAATATCCAATCATGAGAATTTCCTTCAGAAAGATATCCAAGTTGCTAATTTGTTGATGGGAAAAAACCTATTTGGTCCCTGAACCAATGTTTGTAAAAATTAGCCGTAGGCGCTAGGCATCGAGCTGCCGCCTAGGCGGTGTCTAGTCAGGACTAGGAACTAGCCAGCCACTTGGCTAGCGCCTAGCGCCTAACAAAACACTGCCTTGAACCTTGTCCGCTGTACCAAATTGGTCCCTGAACTGAAATACCGGGTTTGACTGGTCCCTGAACTAGCAAAACCGGACCTAAATGGTCCTTTGACCGGTCGAACAGCGGTTTTGCTGATGTGGCATCACATGGATATTTTGGATGATGTGGTATCCATATGGCTGCCACGTCCACGTAAAGAAGAGAGGCGTTGCAGCCATATGTTTTAAAAAGACTTAACGGCTTAACAGCTTAACAACTTATCTACGTTTTAAAAAGACATGTTTTGAGTTTTTTGAGTCCGTTTTTCGCTGCTTTGAAGGTGTGTCCTAACGCTTTAAAAGGAAGTCAAACGAAATGGATTTGAATCTCGAGACTACCTCGAGAAACTCTCGAAGTTCAGTCATTTCAGTCGTTCAGCTGTTCAGATCAGCTCAAAAGAACAAGGCCTAAATAAATGACTAGCATGCCCAAGAGGAATCATTAGGGAATTAATTTGCAAATAATCAACAAATAAGTGGTACATTCTTTAATAATTAAAATGAGTGCTGATTTTTTAGAAAATGCATGAATGTAAATTAAACTTATGGCTACACCTTATGTTTAGGAAAACCCTAGAAAATACTAACACCGATAAACTTTACTTTGTATTTATGCCGTATCTCGACGAGCCGTCTTCGTATATCGCTTTAAAACCCTAAATACTTATTTACTACCTTGTCGTATGAAAGCATATTTTAGGGTATAACCAAGCTATATATAATAATATTGTTACTCAAATGCATTTGGTCATGCATGGCATATCAGACGAGGATTAGAATCGTTAATCGATCTTAGATAATAGTGTCGAAGGTAAAACGTAGGGCACGTGCATGCATCATAATTTTTGCTTGCATCAGTAAGTAATGGTTGGATTGCATGTGTGATTAGACGTAGGCGATCCCAAAGGGAGGTTTGGTGACGCTGAGGAGGACCATCCACCTGAGCAAGGTGAGTTAACACTTACTCTTTAGATGTTTATCCGTATTAGGGAGAGATTGCGACTTTCCCTAGTGCGGATTAACATCAATATATATTCATTGTCTATTACCCAGTTTTCGCTAAAATTATATTGGTTATTATTAAAATGCATGCTTGTTAATCTGCCTAATTGTTAATCATGTAATACTTATACATGCCTGCCCTTGAATTGTTTAGCCTTCTTGACTGCCTTGATTATCATTACCCTTGTTAGCTTAATATTAGTCTGGTAATCACCTTAACCCTACCTAATGGATAAAACCTGCTTAGACTGGCTTAGGCTTAAACAAATCTTCTGGCAAATAGCCATGGAACGGCGAACCGATATTCACCGGTCATTCATTCCTTCATTGAAATTGTTATGACATGTGACAGTTAGGGCTAGTAGTTGCATGATGGGTTGTATGTGGTTGTGGGCATGGTTAAGTGGGATGTCGGTCTGGTTTGGTCGGTTGGTCGGAATAGATCATGTATGGTAAGGTCGATGACCGTGGAAGTAGAGATGACGTGATTGGTGAGTTGCCCCTAGAGGACATCCTGATGGATAGGGATGACAATATTACCCATGGGTCCGGGTACCCACGGGTACCCAACCCGATGGGTCCGAGTATGGGTTTCATTTCGTACCCATGGGTTTTCGGGTACGAGTACCCGAAATTAGCGGGTATCGGTATGGGTATTGTTTGATACCCATGGTACCCAGTGGATACCCGAAATAATTATAAATTGGTCCTGACATACTCCCTCCTTGCCCATATATATATCTTCTCACTGCTCAATTGAGAAGCCCGTCAGCCCAAGAATACTAACCCTAGCTGCCACACCACAGAATCCAGATCTGGGCGCCCTGCACCGCCTCCCGGCCCCAAGTCGTTGGCCCGCCGTGCTTGCTCCGCCGTGGCCTCCACCAGCGCTCCGCCCAAGCTCAAATTGCGCCCTTCTGTGTATTACCGCACTAGTCCCAAGGATCAATACTAGTGCGCACAGTATCGAAACAAAAAGATACATTTCCATTATTTGAAGTTCGAATACACAGGGCTGGAGCCCGAAATAGTACAACCAAGTCGATACGCAGACCGACGCATAACATAATAAGCGGAATACAAATACTCGTACTTGCTAAGGTACGAACTTAAACCACAGGATTTATTTAAATCTGTAAACTTCACGCCACAGGCATAATGGTAGTAGAACATAGCCTAAGCTTCATTATACTCCTCGAAATCCCCAGCTGCGAAGAGCTCCTTGCCCTCTTGGGATGGTTCTCCAACTAAAAGTTTTTGAAAAGAAAAATAAAAGCAAGAAACGTGAGTACAATTGTACTCCACAAGTCTAAGGAATATATGAAATGCAAAGATTAGTACGAAGGACATTTTATTTATCTTATTCTCAAAATTTCTGTCATAAAACATTTCTTCATTATGACAATTTTCTTTTAGTACAAATCATCAGACTACAGGTAAGAAATCATTTCTTTTTAGTAAATGTTTCTTTTTGTTTCCTTAAATCAGGAATCCATTTTTTTTAAGGGATGAGGGGTATAGATATATCTACCATATGAACAGTCACCAAGCATGCTCATAACTGAGAGCGCGGCTATCATGATAGTTTATATAATACTCTGTAGAGTGTGTACACTTTACCCTCGACTGCTAGTGTGTGCTTGTTAGAGTATAGAGGATACAAGCCAAAGACGCACATCACAAAGCCAATTATTTCGAGAAATCTACTGGAAACTATTTATCAGTAAATATGGAGCACGCGTGACCGACCCTGGTCATCCCGCTGCACAATATTTATTACGGCGAGGTGGCCATTCGAATGACCGGACACTGGGGCTGCAAGGATTGGCCCAAGTTCCCATTCTTTGGCATCTCGATTTCAAATCGGAATAGTTTCCGGTAGCTTCATAGGCTTACTTAGCTAAGCTCATCCCCATAGACGAGTTCCGAGGTCGTACTGTATGAGCCCAGTTCATAGATTCACAGGAAAACAGTCCTTAGACTGATATTAAGGCGTCGGACTCCGTTTTATCAAGGTAACCCCGTACCCTAACGGTAGTCGTTCTTCCTTCTCAGTCAAATGAGTATTTATCATGCCAAAATCTTTATTTCAACATGAAAGCATTATTTTCTCGTTTCCCAACCATTAATATTATCAAAATGCTACTTAAAGCTTCATCACTATTCCACATGAAATAATGCAACTTTCATAACCAAGTGGCCATTATTTCATGTAATAAATTTGATCTTTTTACCAAATTTCAACATTTCACCATAAACATTTCTTGTTACAAAATGATCCCATATACCATTCACATTTCTAGGTTTTGCTAAATAATAATATCAGGGTGAAATCATTTTTCTTATTCAGATAATAACTATTTTTCCCAATTCATTATTCAAGCAAATATCATGTAATCTTAACTTTTAAACATTTCACAAATATTTTACAAACAACTAGAAACATAGAATATGCGTCAAGGAGAGTTGCCTTCAAAGGTAGCGTCGGAAAGTACGCCGAGATCACGATCCAGCCCAGAGACACAGGTGTTTATACGCCAAAATATACACACGAATTATGTTTGCCTCCAAATGAATTTTTCAAAGTGAGAAAGTATTTTATTTGAGAAGTTTTATTTTTTCTAAATTTTTAGAAATTCATTTGACATTTTTCTATTGAGAAATGGATTTTATATGATTTTTAGAGTATTTAATGGAAATTAAAAAGAGATTTAATTGGGGTTCGACTGAAGCGGTGAAATGGGCGATATGCGGGCCATTCGGCTCGCTGTGTCCGCGTGCATTCAGTGGCCTGCTCGTGGGCTCGCTGGGGCTGACCGGTGGGTCCCACCTGTCGGCCACCCAGGGCAGAGCTCGCGGTGACTCCGGTGATGGCGCCGGCCAGACGGCAGACTATCCGGAGAGGCGAGCGGCTCGGGAGGAAGGACATGAAGAGGGGCGTTGATTGGAAGGGTCGTCGACGAGGATTACCGAGAAGATGTAGCCGGCGGCGCGATTGGCGGCGGAAGGAAATCGGCGTCACCGGCGAGAAGGCTCCGGCAACAAGGAGGTCCAATTGGTAGAGGGGAAACACTGAGGCGATCGGAGCGGTGCTTTAGGGGAACGCCCGAGTGTTCGGGGATGGCGATACCGGCGCGGCCGTGGTCGTCTTCGTCAGCTACAGCGAGAGAGAAGAAACGCAGCGGCTCGGGTTTTATAGGTGGCGCGGCACGTATGCGTCCAAGAGGTGGGTGGCCCAGGGTGTGGATGCGGCGCGGTGAGGTCACGTTGGCGCAGAGAGACGGCGGCGTGGTTTCGGTCAAGTCTGGCGGTGGCGCTGCTACAGGGTGGAACAAGTTAAAGCGCGATTTCCACGATGGCGGCGGCGTGCGACGACGAGCCTCGGCGGTGACCTTGCTCCGGTTTGGGTCCCGCGGCGACGCTGCAGCAGCCGACGAGCAGAGGAGGGAGAGAGAGCGAGCGCGAGAGAGATGGTGAAGGGAGGGAGGAGCTGACAAGCGGGCCCCGCTTACCAGAGAGAAAAGGGAGGGCGTGGGGCTGGCTGATGGGTCCCACCAGGCAGGGGACGGCTGCGGCTGGGCTGGGCTGGGCCGGCAGGCCGCGGGGGAAAGAAATGGGCCGAGGGAGAGGAAGAGGAGGAGCTGGGCTCAATGAGGAGTTGGTGGCCCGAATTCATTTTCTAATACTTTTACTTCTTTGTTTTACCTTCCCTTTCTTCCCCTACACAAATTTTATTTGCCAAAAATTGTAAATTCATGAGTATTAAAATATGGTTCATGTTTATTTCTACATTTGTGCCTGGGCAAAAATATTTGCTTATATATGTATATATACATATATATGTATAGCATACATTATACGAAGTTATACGACATTCACAATATATCTACATATATATTTTAATTGAAGTTTTAACATATTACCTTATGCCTTTTTGAATATAATATGGCAAATATTTTAGTTAAAGTTCCAATAAGATTATTCTCATGATTTTGTTAAATAAAAATACAAATTAACCTTTAAAATTATTGCTTTGAAAAATTGAGGATGTTACTGTGTGGTCCACAACAGGATTGCCAAATCCTGGAAGGATGGCGTATCTAGGAAATGTTGGGGGCAACAGGAGGTTTGGTGAGGAAAAGATGTTGGTTCAAGGGTATGTTGGTCTGGCTTGGTCGAAAGAGTCGGTGGCTTGGTTGGGGGTTTCGGGGTGTATTGTTCGATGCTAATCCCTTGAGATAATAATATTCTTCTATATGATGCTAGATAGGAAGTTTTTAAATTCATTTAAAAACTGACCTTACGCAAATAAAATAGCCCTTCCCCAAATATAGCCTTCAATACATTAAGTGCATTAAGGGAAGTGTTAACTAGCTAGCGTTTGGATGACGCTGACCTCGCCTACTTACATTCTTTAGATGATGGAATCGAGGAGGACCCATACGAATGCTACGAAGACGAAGGAGAGGACTACGGTGGGCCTGACGAGTCGTAGGGGATGCTTCAGTCGCTTGTTTGTCACCTAGCCGATATGATATCCTTTTGGGTACATATTTTGGTTAGCTGCAGACTCTGAATGTTGTTTTGTAATATAAGGCTTCCGAGGGTTGCCTTACTAAATTTACCTATGGGCGTAACTTGGAATGTAATATTCTGGGATTATGATTAATCGATGTATGCTTGCATCGGCTATGTGATCTTTCGCACTGGTGTACCGATCCAGGGACTAGTACATGGGATTCCGACTCTCAAGCTAAGTAAAAATTGAGAGTTGACAAAGCAGGTATCAGAGCCTGCGACTGTAGGACCCATATGACATAGAGGTCGAAATTAGGAAAAATTATATTTCCCCCTTTTACAATTATTTTGATGATTAAAACATTCCTTTAATACTCTAACTACCTGTTTCTAACAAATTGTTTGTCAAAATTTCTTTTAGATGGATTGATGCAACCAGCACTCCTTCGTTGACGAGAGGTCGACGCACAGCTATGAGGACCCACGTTTCTGGAGCCAGTGGGTCCGGGGACTCCAGCAGTTGTGCCGGTCTCTGTCTTTCAGCAAGAGGCCGAGGTTCTTTTGGAAGGATGCTCGATCCCTTTCTCGTCCTGCCTACCTCGTGCAGGTAGTCATCTACTACGAGGAGGATGAGGTTGAGGCACACAACTACGACGCCGAGACGCCGAGAGATCATCTGCAGGCGGCGATTAATGACGCTGCTATGGAGGCCACTACCAGACTCCAGAGGGAGTACAGTGTCTATCTCAGGGGGGCCTATGCACTTCTAACGGCGATGCACATGAGGTCACTCCCCTGGCTTCCACAGAGCCTCCGTGCCAATTCAGCATCAGTTGATCTGTCTGGCGCGCCTTCACGATGGTACTATTCAGGTGGTCGATAGTGCGCTGGAGGAGATCAGCCTCTTACGTTCGTCGTTCTGGACGACGGACAATGAGATGAGGGTGGTGGGGAGACGTGTCCACCACTATGATATTAGCCTCGCCATGGCGAGACGTTAGCGGGATGCGGCGAGGGAGGCACTTCATAGACGCTAGGAGGAGGAGACACGACAGGTGCTGGCACAATGTGACTAGCGTGACCCTTAGCTCTCACCTCCGTGGCCGGATTATCCGCCGCCGGAGTATGAGTACCGTCGCACTATGATGCAAAAGAGGACTCTGCCGCCCCGAGCCTTGGTGGGGATTCCGCGCCATGGGCCGTCTTCCTCCGAGGCTCCACATGAGCAATCACCGATGGACGCCGACTCCGACTCAGACTCCGACACCGACACTGGAGGTGACGCTGCTCCTGCACCACCTGCTCCGGGACCACCTACGAGGCCACCCTTCGCCATCGGCTTCGACTTCCTATTGAGGCGTGCGCCCCCGCGTTTTGTCTATTCCCTCCGTCGTCAGGGCTAGAGCATGAAGTTTCTCTTCGTGAGCCCTAGAGCCGTCCGCCCTACTAGAGGATGGACAAAAACATTTGGTCTGTACCTTATTTTGGTTGCCCTATGTGGCAAGGGCTATCGAGACATGCTTTATTCCTCGGTGATTTCTATTTTTATCTTGCCTTCGATGATTGGTTTAATTCTGTTTCCGTGGTTGCTTTAGAATTATTTTATGAAAAATTCATGCATATTCAAATATATGGGTACCATTTATCAATAGATGGCAAGAGGTAGAGGAGTTGGTCGGGCTCGTGGTGCTGGTGCTGATGCTGGTATAGGCCGAGGTCGAGGCCGAGGTCGTGGCCGAGGACGTGGCCGCGGTCTTGAGGAAATTCCGGCACCACCACCGGGAGATCGGATTTTAGGGCAAGTGATGGCTTACCAAGCCCAAATGCTCGGCGAAGTGCTCCGCGAGCGGAGACAAGTCAGGAATCATCGTGGGATGAAGTTTGCGGACTTCTTGCGAGCTAAGCCTCCTATGTTCACCCATGCCAATGAACCCATGGAAGCGGAAGACTGGCTCCGAACCATCAAGCGAAAGCTAGCCCTGATTCAGTGCCCCGAACAAGACAAGGTGCTCCTCGCCACCCACCAACTGGATGGAGCTGCTGCCGATTGGTGGGAGAACTACGTAGTCACCGCCTGTCATGGTGACATCAAAGATGGTGAAGGTGCTGAGGAGGAACCGGCCGAGCAAGAAGCACAAGAAGGGCAAGGTGGAAACAAGGAAGAAGAAGTGGATGAGTCTGGGAGAAGATCTTCAGCCCATCGCGAACCACGGAAAGGATATCCCCTAGGAGCAGTTCGAGACTGCCTTCCGTTCACGTACCCCGGGGAGTCATCCGGATGAAGAAACAAGAGTTCCGCTAGCTGAAGCAAGAGAACTCCTCGATCAACGATTACCTGACCCGGTTTAATCAGCTAGCACGGCACACCCCGGGTGATGTCGAAGACGAGGACGAGAAGATCGACAAGTTTCTAGAGGGTATGCTCCCCAGCCTGCGGTCTTGCCTGATACTGCTGGATTATCATGACTTCCAGAGAAAAACGAGATGAAGGGTATGGAGATCACCTAAAAGAGGAAGTTGGCAGTTCAAGCTGGAGCAGGGAGAAGCTGTGGCTGGCGGCGGCGTGCATCTCAGAGGTGCACCTCGCTCGGGCGGAGCCGCCGCTTCGGCTGGAGGTGGCGGCGTGGATGCTGGACGCGGTGGAGCCGCGCTGGTTCAGCATGCGGAAGCTGCGCGCCAACTGGAACTGCACGGCGGCGGCGCTGTCGTGGGTCGCCGGCACTGCGTGGTGGGTGGAGGAGACGCGGTCATGGCGGAACCCGGCGGCGACCGCCATGGCGCACGCCGTGCTCGTCCTCCTCGTGTGGCACCCGGACCTCGTCGCGCTGACGATCGTGATCCACGCCGCCGCGGTCGGCGTATGGAACGACGGCTCCGCACCCGTGTGTGCGCGCGTCCATGGCGGAGGCGCCGGACAGGGAGGAGCTTGACAAGGAGTTCGACGCGGCGCCGACCGCACGGCCGCCGGAGGTGGTGCGGGCACGGTACGACCGCGCGAGGGTGGTCGGCGCGCGGCTGCAGGCGATGGTCGGCGACGTCGCGACGCAGGCGGAGAGGGTGCAGGCGCTGGTGTCGCGGCGTGACCCGCGCGCCACTGGGATGTTCGTCGCGCTCTACGTCGCCTTAGCCGCGGTGCTGTACATGGTGCCGGCGAAGGTGGTGGCGGTGGTCGCCGGGTTCTACTATCTAAGGCACCCCATGTTCTGGAACAACCGGATGCCCGCGCCGGCGATCAACTTCTTCCGGCGGCTGCCCTCCATGTCTGAACGAATCATGTAGGCTCCTCCATGGAATGCCATAGCTGCGAGGTGTCTTCTCCATGGAATGCCATGGTTCTTCCAATTGCACACTATCGTAGTAAATTCCTTACTCCTCTAGAACCGAGTGAAAAAGTTCCCTGTGTAAATTTCTTACTCCATGCTCTGTTTTCAACTGTCATGCATGCAGATGATTATAGGTGAAGGCAGCCATCTTACCTTTGTCTGTTTGTAACGTTGTACCATTTCGTAGCATTTGCCGAAATGTTTGCATGCCGTTTATAACATTTGCCGAAAGGTTTATATACCAAAGTTGTGGAAAGAGATGTTTGTTTTTTGTTTTCTGGAATAAATGAAGTAAAATGACTTATTACATATGTTAAGGCTAAGGGAAACTTTTATTCGTACACCCTCCATTTAGCGATAAGGATGACACATGATAAACGCGATAGAAAAGGGTACATGTAGTCAGAGAATACAAGGTTGTAAAGCCCACTATCTAGGTTCAAGTCCTCACGAATGCAATAAAAAAGCAGGTCCCGTCATCAATTCTACAAAACCAAGAATACAAAGATGACCTAATATGATTTTGCAAAAATTGCAACTTCATCCGCTGGATTGCCGGTCATGAAGCATTTCTTCTCACACATTGGGCTGCCCGAATGGGAAGCATCTGATAGTGGCAATATCTTGATACGGTAATAAACAGAAGGAAAAATGATTTGAAATTCCACTACAAAAGCAAACGTCAATACTATAAGTTAAACTTCCACCTGGGTGTCCGCATCTCTGAGTCATCCACTTTGACTCTAATCCCTACTTCTTTGAGTGTGTTGTGAACTGAAGCCACAGTTTCCATAACAACACTTTTCATCGCCCTTTTTTCAAATAGGCACTGTTATTATCTGCATTAAGAAGAAACATTCTTAAACTTTACTGGAATGTGTATGAATTTGAAAACTTTAAGCAGTTATTTGCCCAATAAAAACATGCATGAAAAAAGAGGGGTAAACTTTAGTTGGCCTTTAACCCGTTTTGGTCAGGGGAATAGCAGATACATGCGAGAGGAAGTAAAACTTAGGCAGAGAGTCTAAGCTTTGTGTGCATAAAAAACATGCAGTCTAACGTTCAATGGAGAAGACCTGAATGGGTGCAATCCTTGGTGGAAGCAGTAGACCAGCATCATCACCGTGGGTCACGATAATACCACCAACAAACCGAGTGCTAATAGCCCAAGAAGTCTGCCAAACGTCTTCAATTCGACCATTTTCGTCCATAAACTGCAGGAAAAAAGACATGGTTTCGCTGTATTCTTTAATGGATGCAATAGAAAATAGGGGTAAATCCTCTTTTTTTTAAAAAAAAATAAACCGCAGGAAAAAGGGGGGAATTCAAAATCATGGCAGTAGCTAAAGCAATATCAGTATAGATACTAGCATTCAGAGAAACAGTGAATTTCATTGATGCCCAATTACTCTTCCCGGCGCTTGTTTTAATTGTTTTACTTTTGGGTTATATAGGAAGCACACATGGATTGTATAAAGGAAGCGGAGATAAAGGCAGGTTGTTGTTGGGCCTTTACTGGCATGATTTTTTTCATTAATGGGACCCACAAATACCTGTCGTCACGGGAGTTATTTTTTAACCAATATTGCATTTAATTTGAATTTTAAAAATATAAAAAACCAAAAGAAACCGAGCCGAAAACTGATAAACCGATAATCTATATTATTATAGTAGTGCAATGAAATAGTTTCATTAAGGACATCCATCTCACCATCTTGACCCTCCATTCCTTATATTCAATGGCCCAGATCTGCAATTGGATTGCACAAAAAGGATTCATCTTACAATCTTGGCCACTCATCCAATGGCTCGTCACTTTGCCTTGTTTCTTTTGGGTTCAGTGCCACATTGGCCAACGTGCATCTACTTTGTCAGCAGAGATCGGAGAGATGTAAGCTAGTAATTATGTTCTGTTCCAAATTTTATCAGCTATTAATATAGAATGTTTTTAGCAAAAATAGCATATATGTGTGAAAGAGATAAGAATCTAAAAGGCTTTGGATGTGCATGATAGAGATAATAAAACCGACACGTTGCAATCGGTTTTGAGACTAAACTCAACTGGTACTTTTGAACGTATAATGATGACCCGAACACTGCTTCTTCTTAATGCACGTTGTCGACTCGCCAAATCAATCTACAGAGGAACATAATTTAGCGGACTAGTGTTCTACACCGTTCTGCGGTCGCATTGGCAATGGCACGGTAAAAAACAATAGTAAACTAAATCCAAATCCTTTTTCCAAGCCAAGAAAGAAATTTAAGGATGGCGAGTGACGACTACACTCCACCCACGCTGGATTTACTATTCTCCCTTCTCCTCCTCCCCACGCAAACTCCGCTTCGAGGCAACGCCGTAGCGAGAGCCAATGCTATGATGGACACCCTAACGCCGAAGATCGTCGACGAGATCCTCCTTCGCCTCCCGCCATATGACCCCGCCTGCCTGATACACGTCGCCACTGTCTGCCGGCCGTGGCAAAACCTCATCGCACAATGAAGAATGGAGTGACCCGGCCACTGTCGCGCACCACGGCGCCATCGTCTGCGCATGAAGCTCAGCGTCCTTGTGGGGCACGCGCTCTACCTTGTTTACGAACACAGCCATATCCTAGAGCTTCAGATGGTTGCCGGGGAGGAACTTGCCATTACCATGATCAACGCACCGCTGCCATAAGTGTTTAAGGAGCTGGAGCTGGCTGACGCCGTTCTCATGGCCGCGGAGGGCTTGAGTTCGCATGCGTGCAAGGCATGGAGAGAGGTGCTCCCAATTTCCGCATTTTTTAGCCTAACCTGTTTCAGCACTGATCAGATTTGCGGAGGGCGTCCGTGTCGTCTTTCTCAACACAATGGCCGGCATATTCACAATTGAGCTCGATCGGTCGCGTCGAATCCGTCTAGTATCTTATACCGTGACCATGCGCATCGTCATCCCTTACCTCAGCTTCTACACCCTGATTACAACCCATATATGATTCCTTGCTCAGTTGTTATGCAATCAATTTGGCAGATGATTATGGCAAGATCTAAACTCGAAGAAAAACTAATCGATCAAATTTGCTGTGCAATTTTATAGATAAACGAGGACTAATGAATTTTGATGCATAAAGGGTGGGAGCCGATAGTGATGGGTGTTGTTGCTCCATCAAAACATAGAGATGGACTTTTCCTGCTGACATCAATCTTATTTAGTTTTCTAGAACGACCTTTGTTGCTGTCTGCATGCATGCAGTGGCGAAGACAGAAATTTTTAGTAGTGTGGGCAAACCTAAATATGTGACTCTAAAAAATTATAAAACTTAACTTTCTAACCAAAATATTACATTTTTAACATTTTAATGTATACATCATACTGAACTTAAAAATAAAGTCAAATTACACAAAATGGTAGCAATAAGAGTTTCATGAAATGAAAATATTACTATTTATATTTGTTCCACAGATATTATAATGTTATGAGCTAATATGTAAAGTTAAAAGTAAACTCTTATTATACATAATGACTACAACAGGATCTTCAATAATATAAGGGTGGGGGATGTTCTATTTATACGTTTACAATATTATTCTGATGTAACATGTGTTAAAATCTACACCATATAGCATAAATCTAGAATCATCTATATAAAGATATTTTTAATTTAGATCTTTCTACCTAATTATGTAATATCTAGAGAATTCTGTACTTATCCATAAAAGATTATTTTTTTTATAAAAGAAGCTTCTATATGTTCTAATACTTTGATGCGAAACATTTTCTACCTACACACACACACACATACGGTGAGCCTATACTACTCATGAGAGTAGAATAAGCTATTCTACCCGTGGACGCGAGCGTCCTGATTGGGACGGGGCGGTCCTGCACAGATCGACAATAATTGGAAGTAATTGAATATAAATCGTTTTTATAGCCAGCAGTAATCCGCTTGCATGTGGTGCCTAAAAACGTGGGATTATTAATTACTCAGATCAAACATATTTCAAACTCGTTTTTTGATATAATTGGCATGTGTATGAATTTGAAAACTTTAAGCAGTTAATTGCCCAATAAAAACATGCAGGAAAAAAGAGACGTAAATTTTAGTTGGCCTTTAACCCATTTTGGTCAGGGAATAGTAGATACATGCGAGAGGAAGTAAAACTTAGGCAGAGAGTCTAAGCTTTGTGTGCATAAAAAACATGCAGTCTAATGATCAAGGGAGAAGACCTGAATGGGTGCAATCCTTGGTGGAAGCAGTAGACCAGCAACATGAAGAGAACAAGAAGAGAATGCTAACTGGCTATCGGAAAACCCGTAGTGGCCAGATTACAAAGACTTCCATTGGAGATCCACTGCTCACCGGAGATTTTTTCGAGGTAATAAGAGATCAGATCAACAGCTCTGTTTACCGATCGATGCTGGATCAATCATTGGTTTTAGGGCGAATCGTCCAGGAGGGGACTAGTGCTGCACTTCATAATATCATGACTGGACAAGCTCATCAGATGAATCGGAGTATTCCGCAAAGAATGAATCCGGGAGGCCAGTATCCAGCTTACGCTCAGCCAGGGGCATCACATGCTGGAACCTCCCAGCTAAGTCCTCCCTTGACTATTAGGCCCTGTTTGTTTGAGCTGCAGCTTCTCTAAAAGCTACTTCTGGGAAAAGCCAAAAAAAACTAGCTTCTGTGAAAAGCTCAAATCACAGTACAAATTGGACTTTTGGTGGCTTTTGACTTCTTTGAAGAGGGTTCCAAAAGCTGGCTGTTTGTTTGAGTTTCTGGCTTTTGAGGCTAAAAGCTGGCTAGAAGCTGAAACAAACAGGGCCTTAATCCAACTCCGATTCAGATGATACCAAACAATCAGGCTGTAGTCCCAGTTCCAGATCCAATTTATCAGCCGATTAATCACGGGATGAATGAAAATCTGGAAGAGATGACTAAGAACCTGGTCTACAATATGATGAAGCAGTGCGGGTTCAACACTCCCAAGATTGCACCGCATTACACTATGCCGTATCCTTCGGCTTTCAATGAAACAGAGTATCCACATAAGTATCGAGTTCCCGATTTCGCGAATGCCAAATTCAGCAGGAGTGATCACACCTCTACGCACGAGCATATTGCTAGATTTCTTGCACTGTGCGGGGAGGCAGCATCAAAGGATACTCTCAAATGCCGATTATTCCCACTGTCACTATCGGGATCGGCATTCAACTGGTTTACTTCACTTCCTCCTAACAGTATCACTTCCTGGCCAGATTTGGAAAAGAAGTTTCATGAGTATTTTTATTCTGGAGAAAATGAAGTAAGGATTACCGATATCATGATGATCAAGCAAAAGTTTGGCGAATCGGTAAATGATTATCTGCGTCGGTTCAGGGAAGTGAGAAACCAATGCTACAGTCTTTCGCTGCCTGATAATGAATTAGCATAATTGGCTTTGAAGGGTTTATTACCCGTTAATCAGAAAAAGGTGGGCAATCAGGAATTCGCTGATATTTCGCATCTGGCTCACAAGATCGCGCTGTATGAAAGCCGATTCTCTGATAATTTTTACCCAGGCCAGAACGAGTATCGGAATAACAACAACAATAATAAGGGCAAGGACAAAGCTATCAATTTGGTTGATGCCGACAAAGATGAAGACTCAGATGATTCTTGATACTAAGGAAGTTGATGCCCAGTTACTCTTCCCAGCGCTTGTTTTAATTGTTTTACTTTTGGGTTATATAGGAAGCAGACATGGATTGTACTGGAGATAAAGGAAGCGGAGATAAAGCCAGCTAATTGTCATATCCTGGAGCTTCAGATGGTTGCTCGGGAGGAACTTGCCATTACCGTGATTGACGCACCGCCGCCATAAGTGTTTAAGGAGCTGGAGCTGCCTGACGCCGTTCTCATGGCCGCGGAGGGCTTGAGTTCGCATGCGTGCAAGGCATGGAGATGAGGCATGGAGAGAGGTGCTCCCAATTTCTGCATTTTTAGCCTAACCTGTTCCAGCACTGATCGGATTCGCGAAGGGCGTCCGTGTCGTCTTTCTCAACACAATTGCCGGCATATTCACAATTGAGCTCGATCTGTCGCGTCAAATCCGTCTAGTATCTTATACCATGACCATGCGCATCGTCATCCCTTAACTCAGCTTCTACACCCTGATAACAACCCATATATGATTCCTTGCTCAGTTGTTATGCAACCAATTTGGCAGATGATGATGGCAAGATCTACTAATCGATCAAATTTGTTGTACAATTTTATAGATAAACGAGGACTAATGAATTTTGATGCATAAAGGGTGGGAGCCGATAGTGATGGGTGTTGTTGCTCCATCAAAACATAGAGATGGACTTTTCCTGCTGACATCAATCTTATTTAGTTTTCTAGAACGACCTTTGTTGTTGTCTGCATGCAGTGGCGAAGACAGAAATTTTTAGTAGCGTGGGCAAAACCAAAATACGTGACCCTAAAAAATTATAAAACTTAACTTTTTAACCAAAATATTACATTTTTAACATTTTAATGTATACATCATACTGAACTTAAAAATAAACTCAAATTACACAAAATGGTTGCAATAAGAGTTTCATGAAATGAAAATATCACTATTTATATTTGTTGCACAAATATTATAATGTTATGAGCTAATATGTAATGTCTAATTTATGTCGTTGTAAAGTTAAAAGTAAACTCTTGTTGTACATAATGATTATAACAGGATCTTCAATAATATAAGGGGGGAATGTTCTATTTATTCTTTTACAATGTTATTCTGATGTAACATGTGTTAAAATCTACACAATATAGCATAAATCTAGAATCATCTATATAAAGATATTTTTAATTTACATCTTTCTACCTAATTATGTAATATCTAGACAATTTTGTACTTATCCATAAAAGATTTTTTTTTATAAAAGAAGCTTCTATATGTTCTAATACTTTAATGCGAAACATTTTCTACCATATATATATTATATTCCTATCGATTTGGGCAGAACCGCCCCGTCAATTATACACTTTTAATAAAGTTTTATAAAATATGTTTGGCTAATTCTTGACACTTTCATATTTTATCTTAGTTTTCTAATTAGGGTCCGATCATATTATTATTTAATTTTGGATTATTTAATATCCATATGCTTCTCGCCTTTCTTTATGTATGTTTAATAAAAATAAAACTAAACGAATAATCATAATTCATAACGTGTCAATGGAACATGCTCATTATGTTCACTAGATAAGATATAAAGATAAGTAAAGAAGAACGACCAAGATGATGATCACATTTACAAAAAGCATCTCTGGCATATATAACTCGTTTACGCATATGAAGTTGTGAGGTTAGACACATGTAAATAAAAAATTGAAGTAACGCAGTGAGTACGTTGTCGATTGCCAATGTGGATATGCTCAGACAACCCGGTTAGCTTGAGAAAAACATTGAATAACATAGATGGCGTAGTCCTCTTCTTGTCCTGAGGGTTAACAAATAGGCTGATTATGGTCGGATAGTAGGCCATACCATACTTTATTCTATTTTTTCCTAAGGGTTTGATGCGGAGGGTTGGGCACACTGAGCTCCATCGGGCACATCAGCATCACCATCTGCTCATGAAATAAAACAAGAAAAGTACAAACTCTATGTGCAGGAAAAAAAATTTATAAGATTTAGAACATAATAGGAAGGACACAAAAAGCAAATAAAAATACAACGCAAATTAGCAGGTACATTTACATCAGCATTTCTACATGTCAACAAGAATTTTAGGCATCCAAACTCATCAACAATAGAATGTAGCACCATGATTGTGGGTGCTTAAAAAGAAACAGTGTTTCGCGAACAGAGGTGACCTGACGCCAGCATGGATAGGTGGACGCAGGCGGCGCATGGAGGGTCGGCGCTCAGTGAAGGGGCCGCGCGGGTAACTGTGGAGGGGCGATGCACAGAGGCGGTGGGTGTCGCGTGAAGGGGCCGTTCGAGCGACAACGGAGGGGCGGCGCACGGAGGGGGTAACACTTGGCGAAGGGGAGGTGTTTTCGACGGCGGAGGGGCGGTGCACGGAGGCGACAGGGCGGGGGATTGAAGGTGGCGGCCGGCACATGGAGGGGTGGCGCTCGGCAAAGTGACGGCGTGGGCGATGACGGAGGGACGACGCACAGAGGGGCGGCGTGGGCGACGACGGATGGGCGGCGGGGTGGCACACGGAGGGAAGGCGGCGGGGTGCCGGGCAGGGAATGATTGGGTGTAGGATGGGTGTACTCTACATGTACGGCTGCGGGTACTTGTTTCTTAAAATATCCTAGGTACCCGTACTCGACCCGATTAACCGGGTATTTGTCCGAATATATTCCGACCTGTATCCGAACATATACTATCCGGTACTATCGTACCCGTATTCGACACCAAACTCTCTGTACCCTAACCCGATTTTCTGCCAAAAATTAAACCGAAACAGAATCGAACCAGGTTTTTTTCATAAACTATGTCGTGCTGTCCATCACCAGCCCAACGCTGCGTCGCTGCCTGCCTCCTGGAGTCCTAGTTCGCTACTCCGCCCTGCTCCTGCTCCACCTCCACAACTATTAATTTGATCGATTAAGTTTAGTCTAAATCGAGTGAAAAAACCCCAATTTAACGGGGTGCTTCAAAATTTTAAATAAAAGTATTCATTTTTTAAAAAAAAACTAGGTGAAAAAAATGTGAATCAGACAGGAAAAAAACCAACAAAATGACCTGCGCTAAAAAGCATAATGCAGATGCGCATTTGAGCAAAATCAGCATTCAAATTATTGCGCTCTAGTATGAATTTGGAGTTGCATACTTACATGTAGGGATTCAAATTTCACTAAAATTTTGACAAAAAAAATTGGGAATTTCCCTTCTACCCACCCGAGGCTATACAAACCCAATATATTTTAGTTCAATGAATTTTATTAAATTTGAGATTAACATATAAAACTAAGCCAAAAATTAGTCATTCATAAATGTCCTCAGGATAATGCGCATTCAGTTTACCCTAAGGTCCAGGGTTCGATTCTTGTGTTTGTTGGGGGTTTTTTTTTTGCCATTTTTGTTTAAAATTCATATTATTGTTTTTTCTTCCGGTGTTTTTTTCATTTTTCTTGTAATTCTGTCACCAAATGGAACTTTTCTCAAAAGGAAATACAAATCAATGCTTATATGTAACCTAAAACTATTACATTGGCTATTTCGATAATGTTGTGGGACAGGCGTCTAGTGGAATCAGACGCCGTCTCTCCTAGCCACACAGACTCATTACTTGTCCATTTACCCCATCTACTCCGCCACCCTAAGAGCAAACATAACTCTCCTCTTTCCTCTCCTTCTCCCCCTCATCTCCCAGCTAACGAACACGTCCATGACGTTAACTTTGGGTTCTATCATCTTACTCCTCGCCCTTCGTCTCTCCCCTGTCTCCAACCATGAAGCGACAGCAAGCTCCTCCGTGCCATCGATTTTAGGAGCTTAGGTGAGCTCAGCCTTCGGCCCTCCTTCTTCTACCGCTTTCACCCCATCACATTTGGCTCACTCGAACCGCCGACGCACGCTAAGCTCGTCAAAGTTGCCGACGCCTTCCATACTGAGCTTTCATGAGTTGCTGATGTAGGCTCCCGATGGTGGAGGGCCGCCACCGCCCAACCTCGTCAATGCCGAAAGGAGGTCATGGTGACGGTTCAGTCGTCGATAACGAGAATGGATGGAGGAGATGGGGAAGAGGCTAGAGATTGAAGAAGAGCATTTGACTTGGAGCATGATCCTGGTTTGACTTGGAGCATGATCCCTCCCCTCTCTCACTTTCCTTTTTTCTCACTGCTACGCTGAAAATTTGCATTTTTTAAGAAGTGAAAAACTAGTTTTACTAAAGTGTAATTTTAGGTTATCAAAAGTACAATTTTCCGGTGACTGAGATGTACAACAATTTTCGGTCGACTGAAATATAGCAAAACAGTTAGAATTGTAGATCCGTTTTATTCGTTTCATCGAAGGTGGATCATAACGCTTCGAGAAAATAAAAAAGTCTAAGATACAAAAGCGCTTGTCTTTATTTAAAATCTAACTAGTATGATGCCTGTGCATTGCAACGGGGTCATCTAATAAGATCTATACCATGCTCAAGCAGCACAAAATCTGAAAGGCAAATTAGATAATGTGCATAGAAACATAATAAATATGAGATTAAGACAAATTAGATAATGCGGAGAGTACCTCACATTAAGCATCATATATCTGGGATGATTACAGTGGGATCGGATTATAACGGCTTAGATTATTAAAAAAAATAGTCTTTATCAACTCCTATACAGACTCAAATTAATTTCAGTATAAAAATAATATAAAAACAATTCATGTTAGATATAATAGTAGATTAGAAGTTCTTATAAACTTCTATACAGATTCAAATTAATCAATCACACAAATCTAGCCGCGCAAACGCGCGGGTCACCATACTAGTTCGACTTATTTAAAAATTTAGTGCAAACATGTAAAAATATATATAAGTCATGCTTAAAGTAACTTTAATGATAAAACAAATTACAACAGAAAAATGAAAGGCTTTTGACCATTCGTCTTATTAAAAAACATAGTGCAAATCTACAAAAATATAAATCATATCTAAAGTACCTTTAATGATATGTTAATTAAAACAAAATTAATGATAACTTACATAGTTTTTTGAATAAGACGAATGGTCAAAAATGTCTAAAAATCAACCGTGTCAAGTTTTATAACCTGTGGGAGTATTAGCCCATATATGGGCCTTTATGAGCTTCCAAAGTGGTCATTCGAGATGAGAGAAAAAATATTAGTAAAAAACCCAAAGCGATTTGGCTTCTCGAAATGCTAGAGTAAGAAAATAAATAGATAATAATAGGCAAATAAGTCTGGTGGAGCTTACAAGTAATTAATGTAGCTCAATTTTAAGCCTATGTGTAAGGTAAGGTGAAGCCTAGACGTGAGAAATCCCAGGAGAGGTACCGAGTTCAAGGCCTTGTTTGTTTCAGATTAATGCTAGTTACGTTTTACTGTAGCGAATTTGTAACCCACTCGAAAGACGTTTTAAAAAAATTTTAAAAATTATTTTGCGAACTTTAAGAAGAACCATTTAAAACCCCACAAAAATAACTATAAAATATGACAACATTTGGCCTATACAAAAATAACAAATTTTTATTTAATTTAATTTAATTTAATCTGAAAGAAACAAGGCCCAAGACCAAGCTACCATAATATGAAAAACAATTAACTTGGTCCATTTTAAAACCACATCTAAGGCTAGGTGTATGTAAGAAGTGTTCAAATATTTTCTCATCGGCTTGTCATCCATCTTTTCTTGTCATGCAGCTTCCCAGTTCTTTTCAGCTTAACAGCTTAACGACTTATCTATGTTTTGAAAACACACATGCTTTGAGTTTTTTGAGTTCGTTTTTCGCTATTTTGAAGGTGTGTCCTAAAACTTTAAAAAGCAAGTCAAACGAAATGTATCCGAATCTCGAGACTACCTCGAGAAGCTCTCAAAATTCAGTAATTTCAGCCGTTCAGATTAGCTCAAAAGAACATGGCCAAAGTTGTCGTGTGAACTAGTGGATGCTGTTTAATATAGATTTCTAGCCAATCAGCAAACAAGTTTAGTTGAGAAAATAATCCCAACGAGAACAACCTATCACTATTATTGTGTTTAGTATCGCATCATTGGGTTTTGATGATGGTGAAACACGACTCAAAAGGTGAGAACATCCCTCATTAACTATACTGGTCTTTTCGGTCGCTCCGGTTGAGCTTATAGATGCCGCAGGACATGGGGCGTCAGAGACTAGACGTTGGTCTTGGGGGAGCCGAATCTCCAGTAGCCATGGGATGGCTAGATCGTTGTAGTCTCTATAGCCTCTAACAAGAAATCAGAGCTAATGCAGGAATTTTTTCGTTCGTACAACAGTAAACATATTCATGCAGCTTGATTGTTAGCTCAATAAAGCTGGTTGTGCTATGCGCATGTCGCCTATAATCAGCTAACAAAGGCAAGCTGTTTATAGGTGAAGGCAGTACTTTTTTCTTTTGAGAAAGTAATTCTTTGTTATATTTTCCTATATTTCGCGCACAACCAGCTTGCTTGTAACGTTGTGCCATTTCGTAGCATTTACGGAAATGTTTGCGTGCAGTTCATAACATCTACCGAAAGGTTTATATACCAAAGTTGTGGAAAGAGATGGTCTTTTCTTTTATGGAATAAATGAAGTAAAATTACTTATTCCTTATGTTAAGGCTAAAGGGAATGTTTTATTTGTACATGACAAACACAATAGAAAAGGGTACAAGGTAATATAGTTGGTTGTAAAGCTCATCATCTAGGTTCAAGTCCTCACCAAAGCAATAAAAATCTAGGTAGTTGTGAGACCGAATAGTCAGTCCCGACATCAATCCTAAAAAAACAAGAATACAAAGATGACCTAATATGACTTCGCAAAAAATGTAACTTCATCTGCTGGATTGCCAGTCATGAAACATTTCTTTTGGCACTCTGGTTGCTCGAATGGGAAGCATCTGATAGTGGCACTAGTCTCTTCTTTCACCTTCAACTCGTCAGCATCACTGAAGTTTACCGAAAATCAATCAAATCGCCACAAGCATATACAATGTATGAGAAATGACCATTAAGATAAACAACGTTTATTCAAACTTAACTTGCCTAGCTGACCATGGACCTCTGGCCCATGTCCCCTCGGCAATGACCTCCTTCAGTTCTCCATATGAGCTTACATCAACTATATTACTGCAAGAATGAAAATGTACCTGTTAGTTCAGACTTCAGAGAATTTGTGCAAAGTAGAAAAGGGATCCATGAAATAATTCATATTTGTTCGACACAGCTCAAAGTAATATCAGCACGCGGTCATTTACTAATAACCGCTACAAGAAAAATAATCAATCCCTCTTAGGAGAATTCATATTCAGAATACCATCTTTAGTTTACAACAAGCCAACAAAGTGTTTTGAAAATTATATAATCAATGGTTTTTCATGTGTTCAAGAATTGAAATTTAAATGTTTTCTATAACTATATAGCATGCAATAAAATGGGCAGATATACTACAAACCAGCTTTAACACAAGTTATGTACAGTATGTACTCATTCAAAATAAATATCTATCACGGAATGCAATGGCTTTCTGTAAAAGGGATGCTTGGATTTAGGCGGCCTTTTATATGGTCCGTCAAGGTTGATGGTTCCATAGATACTCCAAACTCCTTTCCTTGCTTTCCTGGGATATCTCGCCTAGAAATCACAACACTTTTATTTGTGACATCACGAGGACCAATTTCGATTCTTATAGGAACTCCCTATTAAATCAATGAAAGAAAATGTCAGAAACATACCTTTATGCACCTAGAATGATGAAAAGAAAAAACTCCATGAGAAATATCTATAAATAACCTCTGATACAAGGCTAATCACAAAAGTGATTATTTTATGTTGGTCATACTGCTGATCAGATGATGGCAACCATTACTCTTACAAGTTGCAAATTATAGATATTAGGATGTGTGATCATTTTCATATAGTGGAACGTAACCAGTGTTTTGGAAAACAAAAAAAATGGAGTACAACCAATTAAAGAATAAATTTTCTTACACTATCAAATTAGCTCTAGCATTTTTATTTTTATGCACATAGCCTTGCAATACAGACAAAACTGGGAGATTGGATTTTCGTAATGGAAGCATACAAATAGCAATATCTTGATATGGTAAAAACAGAAGAAAAAATGATTTGGAATTCCACTACAAAAGAAAAGTCAATACTTTCATCTCATAAAAGTTAAACTTCCACCCAGGTGTCCGCATATCTGAGTCATCCACTTTGACTCTAATCCCTGCTTCTTTGAGTGTGTTATGAACTGAAGCTATAGCTTCCATAACAACACTCTTTTCGTCGCCCTTTTTCCAAATAGGCACTATTATTACCTGCATTAAGAAGAAACATTCTTAAATTCGTGAGGTTGGTGCATTTTTTATGAGGCAAACATCCGCATACTTTCATGTATTCTAACAAAACACTACAATCTAGGAAGCCAAATTAATCTTGGTGCGTTCTTCGTAGTTCACGTTGTATGGTTACCGCTTCTAACTGGGAATAAGCAAGGGGGCTATTTTGTACATGATCATCTCTGATTTTGAGCTATTTCTCATTTTACTGTATCTTCGCCTAAAAAGTGGCTCACTTGATGCAATAATTCCAGTTATGATTGTTTTGTAGTTTCGCCTCCCTTGCTGAGCAACGATTTTTTGAACCAAGTTTCTTTCCATTTTGGCTTGCCTTTGACATACACTTACTTGCTGAGATTTCTATTAACTAACCATTTGTTTGTTCATTTATGAATCAGGTTTTCTCCAAACATTGTTTTCATTTTACCTCTGCCAATAACTGTTTGAGTACCATTCATATAATTATGAGAGGTTGAAACAATGAAAGGTTCTAATGAGCTGTCATCTGCTACATTTTTTTATTGCTCTGTAGGCAATGCAGATGATTGATGTATATACTAAATTTGCTTATGAGCAAGCTGCAATCCCAGTTATTCCTGGCAGGAAATCTAGAGTGGAGACATTCGCTGGTGCTAATAGGACCTACACTATAGAAGCTATGATGGGTGACAAGAAGGCCTTACAAGCTGGAACCAGTCACAACCTTGGCCATATCTTTTCCCTTGCCTTTGGAACTCAGGTTCCTGTTTACCAACTCTGTCTTTTTCTTTCAAAATATTAAAAAAAATGTAAAAAATTTGAAATTTGGTGTGTAGTTTGATTTCATAAAGATGAACAAAATTGACGGTTCGGATCTTTCGTTTTGGTCCTAGAATCCCCAAAACCAGTCTATAGCATGGGGAGATCCGTGCTATCTATAACACAATAGTCAATCTCTCTCTCTCTCTCTCTGTGTGTGTGTGTGTATATATGTATATATATAGGACGCCGGAATGGGACTCCATGGAGTCAGTGCTCCATGTTTTATTGCCGTTGGATTTCATCAAGATTCGTGCAAACATATTAAACACATGCATGACAACACTATCATTTACCATACAAAGGTGTGAATGCAATAACTACACATTTAATCGTTTCCATACAAGACACGGAGCACAGGCTCCATGGAGTCCCAGATACTTTTACTATATAGGACGCCGGAATGGGACTCCATGGAGTCAGTGCTCCATGTTTTATTGCCGTTGGATTTCATCAAGATTCGTGCAAACATATTAAACACATGCATGACAACACTATCATTTACCATACAAAGGTGTGAATGCAATAACTACACATTTAATCGTTTCCATACAAGACACGGAGCACAGGCTCCATGGAGTCCCAGATACTTTTACTATATATATATATACACACACACACACACGGCTCATGTATCTTTCTGCGGTGATTCAACACCGCCTTCGTCGTCGATGTCCAGCGGCTTGAAATGCTTGCCGTCCAGCAAGTACGTGCCGGCAGCGAGGCGCACCGCCCAGACGTCCTTCGGCTTTCGCGCCATCACCCTAAGCATGCATAATGTCATCGTCACTCTACAGCTCCTTATTAATTTGTCACATGAGTGGCAAGCAGGAAATTAATTACCACTATCTTTCAATGAATTTCACTTGCAGTTTTGATTTATGAAAATTACAGCTTTTTTTATGGTTGGAAAAGATCACCCTGACTGATACAGTGGCTAGTTGGCTACGTACGTACTTACCTCCCGACGTCGCCAGCCTTGACCTGGCGGGCGTTGTGCCGGAGCGACGGCACCGACGCCGCCGTCTTGAGCATCGGCGGTGCCTCGAGGACGACGATCGGCGAGCCGACCTTCAGCGTTGCCTTCGCCTTCGCCCTCTCGACGTCGTCCGGCACGACGGCGCCCCCACGGTCGTCGTCAATCGGCGCCGAACACCGGGCAGGAGTGACGGCGGCGCCGCCGCCAGCGCGATGCCGTCGTCCGCCCAGCGGCGAGGCGCGCCACGATGACAACGGCGACGAGATCGCCGCCGCCGCCGCAGGCACTGGATACAGCAGCATCATGCCAGCCTGACACGAGATAAGCGAAGCCAACATGTGGATGTGTGCTAAGATTACAGTCAGTCCCTCAGTGGCACATCATTCACACAAATTAGAATGGCAGATTTCTAGCAGTACGGAGTAATTAATAAGGGTTTTTCCTATCCGCCAGAACCACGGAGCTAATAATATTACATTGGAGAACAGCAATAACATGCTTAATTCTGTAATGGTGATTGGTAACTAATTTAACTGAAATCCACTTAAGGGTTATTCTCGAGATTAATTTTCTTCGTCTTAGTTATAGCCGTAAGATCGATAATGCTGGAAATATTCTGGTGAAGAGTAATGACTGATACATACACTAATCGATCGAATCTAACGATGAAAACAAAAAACACATATAGAAAATAAAAACATATATAGAAAATAAAAACATGTATTTAATAATTTGAATGAAAATTTTAGATAACAGGTGCATTTTGTGAATTTACATAAATTATTTCACTGAAAATGAATTAAAGACATAAAATACAAAAGGTTTATATTGGGAAAGGGCTTTATTAGTCTGAGCTACATAGTGTGGGCCGGCACTGTGCAGCCCAAGGGAAAAAGGGGCGCGTGCGCGGGGACCATGGGCCAGTTCGACTCGGCATGGAGGTAGGGCGGCGAAGTCGGCTGACTCGGTTTGGCCCAAGAGGGAAGGAGGGGCGCGGCCTGGGAGAAGAGAGAAGAGGGAAGTAGGTCGGGCTCAGCCCAGGAGAAATGAGGAGGGTGAGGGGAAACCGGCCCGAGAGAGAGAAGGGGAGCGGGGATCGATTGGCTGGGCTCGGCCTGGTGGGAGAAAGAAAGGGAATGGGCGCAGACTGATCCCGCTCGTTGGCGACCCAAAAACAGGGGAGGTGGCTGCGGCTTGGGACAGCGCGGCAACCGGGGGCTATGGCGGCGCTCCGGCACAGGAGAAAGAGATGGAAACGGCGACACTTGGCGTACTTTCTCGCCGGCGGCGAAAGGAGGGAGGGCGGCGGGGTTGGTGAGCACCAGGGAGGACTGGGGAGTGAGGTGATGGCAATTTCTCAGGTTGAGGACGGTCGAGGCAGCGCGGCGGAGGCTTTCTGCGAAGAGCAGGGGTTGCCAAATGCCTGTGGCGATGAGCTGCGAGGAGACTCACACATGGAATGGAAGGTGGTGCGCACGACGAGGAGCGGCACGCGGTCACGGCGCATGGAGAGCTCGGTAGCGCGGTGCTCCGGCAGACGGCAGCTTGGCCGGCAGCGAGCTCATGGCTACGCCCGGTATGGCAGCGCTCTGCTATGGGAACAACGCCGGGCTCTCCAACGAAAACGAAGGAAGCTGGAGGGAGGAGAGAGGTAGCAGCACAGCGGCAGCAAGCAAGAACATAGCAGCAGATGCGGCAAGCAGCAACATACAAGAGAAATAAGAATAACGGTTTTGCTCATTGGCAGTCGCCTGGGCGGCAGTTCACCCGCCCAGGCGACTGGCCTGTTCTTCTCCATTGCAGGCAATTTGAAGAGGGATGAGGGAGGGAGGGGGAGCACATGTACCTTCTTCGTCTCCGGTAGCTCCGCCGCCACCTTCCTCGTCTCCGGCCGCCGGCGCCGTCCGGGTTAGGGAATAGGGTTTGGGGGTTCGAGGTCTCCAGTGCTCCCTGGGCTTAGATTGAGGGTTGGGGGGTGGCGGCCCGGCGGTTGGGTGGGTTCGTTAGGGCGGCGGCGGAGGCGGCGGCGGCGCCGCCGGAGCCGGGGGTGGGGGGAGATGGCGGCCGGGCCGGTCGCCGGCGGGCGGACCTGGCGTCGCCGGCCGCTGTGGTTAGGGTGGGCGGCGTCGGCGCGGCGGTGGGAGGATGGGAGGCGGGGCGGCCGGCGGCGAGGGCGCCGCCGGCTGGGGTGGTGGCCGGAGGCGGGGGCGGAGGCGGCGGTGTGCGGAGCGGAAAGGGGATCAGGGAGAGAGACGCGGACGCGGGGCACGGGGCGTCGGGAGAGAGCCAGAGAGGGAGGGGGAAGAAAAGGGGAGGAGAGATCTGGGCCGTTGGATCTTAATCCAACGGCCCAGAAAATCGCCTGGGCACCCCTACAGGGGCCCAGTCGACTGTGCGGGAGACAATCCCTAAGAATAAAGAAGAAGAGAGAGAAGAGGAGAAGCATCGCCACCGTAAGCTCAGCTGGTTGCTGCACGGTCTAGGAAGGAGGTTAGGATGGACATGAAAGAGCGAATGAAGCAGCTCAGGAGAGGGCATGGTCGCTCAGTCGCTGGATGGATAAAGTAGGAAAAGGATAAGGGGTACCCGTATGGCCTCCCAGATGCCGTACCCGTAGGGGCGGATGAGCATGGTGCCCCGCACGGGCCCGTAGTACGCGAGCTCCGCGTGGAGGCGGCAGCGGCAGCGGCGGCGGAGAAGGGCCGGCCTGGCCGCCGGCGAGAGCAGCGAGGGGAGGCGCAGCAGCGACGCCATTCCAGGGTATTGGATGGTTGGATACTTGGATTGGGTGCTCCGGTGCTGCGCGAGCGCGGTTGCGATAACCTGATGGGCTGGGCTTGGCTGTGCTAGGTGAAGGGACTGCGCCGCCGTCGCCGCCGCCTCGCCACCAGCGCCGGCGGCGCTTCAAGCAAGAGCTCCCGGGAGGAGAACCGGAGGAGAACGAGTTGCGGTCCGTCGCCCTCCTCAAGCGGCTGCTCTTCTCTCTGCGCTGTGGCTGTAAGTCCCACTTCTTCTTTGCCCTCTCGGGATCTCCCCTCTCGTCCTCTCGGTCTGTCGGAGTTCACCGGCCGCCGACGAAGTTCCGCCCTTCCTCTGCCCATGCCAAGCAACTCGCTGCTCCTGCACACCCGCCGTTGCAGATTCTGACAGCCAGCCTGCTACTAGAGCCGCAACCGCGCGCTCTCACTGCGTTGTGAGTTGCGACCTCGCCCACCTCGATGCTGGCTCGCCACAGGCCCTAATTGGGTGAGGAGATCGCCGTGAAGCAGACCAGCTCGGGGTGGAAAACCAACAGAGAGCGGAAAGAGCTGCAATTGACTTGAGAAGAGGCGAACTGCATCCACTGGGCCTAACATGAGCGTGCTTGTTGTGAACGTGAACGATCAGGAAAAAGAGACTTGCTATCACTAAAAATTCGCACTTTATCACAATTCCATTATGTTATTTATCTCAATGACAGATGGAATCTGGTCTCACATGTCACTGAGATAATAATAGTGTTTTTAAAAAATATAAATTATTTTAGTGGTATGAGAACCGTAATCAAGGAAAAAAAGACATCGTAGAAGGCAATCAAGAATTCAAGGCATAGAAATCCTAACCCCAAAGGAAAGCAACTATGAGGTTATGCAAGGAAAAAGTTGTGCGTATTACGGCCACTATGGCTTGTATTTATTTTTAAAAAAGATTTTATTGTATTTATCATGGATGTTTGAAAATCGAAATTAGAGTAAACATTTGGTCCTCATATTAATGTGTTACTCAGGTTGCTTTGCCCCTGCTCGTTTGGATCATTTCGAATCATAAGTGTGTTCTAAAATTAAAACATATTGTGTGAGGCTATGGAGTTGAGTGATCGATAGCGGCAATGTGTCATGCAGTTTGTGGGTGTATTTTATTGAGAACAAATGTAACCCGTGAAGAACAATATGAGTATAGAAGTGCATACTGCTCCTGTTGACAAGTGAGTGCCAACTGGTCTCACTGTGCTTTCATATATTCTAACAAAAACTACAATCTGGGACTCCAATTTCATCGTGGTGCGTCTTCGTAGTTCACGTTGTATGGTATCGCTTCTAACTGGGAATAAGCAAGGGGGCTATTTTGTACATGACCTTGTCTGATTCTAAACCGAGAACGTAAACAGAATTCGACTCACTCTCGTATGGCTCACCCTCGTGCCCTAGGAGAGTCGGCCGGGTCTTTCCCTCTTGTTCTGTTTCCGCCACGATAAAGACGCACGGAAGAACTATGGTATGCCCTGGGCGTGGAGGATCCGTTGAGTGTCCCTTATCTCGGTAGGGAACAGTACCTATTCTATTGTCTTGAAAAAAAGGTCAGTGCTATGGTCCCCTATTGTTTGATCCAATATTAACCAGTGCGGATGCGGATCACGTTCTACTACCTCCGGTCCATGGTTCGACCTCCCGTAGTGGTCCTTGCTTTTCTTTTTGAATGCTCTGCGGGGCCGATTTTTCGTACTTGCTCCGTGTGATGAGTTATTATTTGATCTTCGCTTCAAAAGTGGCTCACTTGATGCAATAATTCCAGTTAAGTTTGTTTTGTAGTATTGCTTCCCTTGCTTTGCAAAAATTTTTTGAAGTTCCTTTTCATTTTGGCATGCCTTTGACATAGACGTACTTGCTGAAATTTCTATTAACTAACCTTTTGCTTGTTCATTTATGAATCAGGTTTTCTCCAAACAATTTTTTAGAAGATTGCTAATTGCTCAAATTGGAGCTGTGATCATACCATGGATCAGAAATCAAGTGGTGCTCTTGATTTTCTTGAATCATCTGTGCTCCTAGATGATATACACTATCAAGAGGGTTTCAGAAATGGCTATGCAGATGGCTTGGTATCAGGAAAGGAAGAGGGGAACAAGGTTGGTTTAAAGATGGGTTTTCATGTAGGCGAAGAACTGGGCTTCTACAAGAGCTGTTTAGATGTATGGACATCAGTAGTTCACGGCAACCAGGACGTAGTTTCAGTTCGGGTGAAGAAGAACATTGAGCAAATGGCTGCATTGGTGAGCAGCTACCCTATGTTTCATCCAGAGAATGAGCAAGTTCAAGAAATCATGGAAAAAATAAGGCTGAAGTTTAGGATCATCACGGCAAACTTAGGATTGAAACTGGATTACAAAGGTCGGAACGCATCGCTGAAGCAGGGCGTTGAGGATCTGTAATTGTATAGTTATTATAGCCATGTGGATATAGCATGTGCATTTTTTTCTAAGAAATTTGCCAAGATGCGCTCATTTAAAGAGTTCACTCTTATTGTGGCTCATTGTAATTTCGGCCAACTTACGTGATTAAAAAGAATTGGATGCCCAAGAGAAGATGGGTTAAATGAAAGGTATGGTTCAACTGGGACCTGGCTGCACCGAAGCATATACACCTTGATTTGTTTTTGAGGTGATACAATTTCGTCCAGAGATTGGTTGTCATTTAGTTTGCAGATTCTTCCAGAAATGGAATTTTTATATGGTGACGTATCAGCTTAGTTCCGTAGAGCAACTCCGGCGGCTCCTCTATTTCTCCTCCTCTATATTCCTCTTAACCAACCCCTCTATCTTCTCTCTCCTATAATTACAGCACTCTATCCCAATAGCCCCTCTATATCTCCCCCTCTATTTTCTCACTCCTTATTATATTCATAAACCAACTACCTTGCTAACCAACTATTTTTATTTCCCGTCAATTCGAATATCCTATTAAAATGTTCTATTAATTACGTTTTTGTAGCCAGCTAAAAAAAATAGTATACAGTACCTATATTTATTTTCTTATTGATTATTGTTCTGGTTACTTTGCATGTTTGTGCTGCCTTTGAAATTACCGTGCATGCTGCCGAATTTAGTAAAAAAATGGTGTGAAATTGCACCGATCCTTGTTTTTCGTACAATGCATTACTACCCTAAACCGGTAGAGCATGAGATTCAAATGCTCTTGAGCTGGTGTACCATTATAATTGTGTGAGAATTGATGCTCCTTTCTTAGCCATCCCAGATTCGGGCAATGTCACATGCGATTCTTATTGCCCTTGATTAAGGTATGTTAACATATAAAAAATAAAACTATGGTTTTTTCACTTTCAAATGTAGCTACATTCATGAAACTTATGTGAATTGGTCTGTATTGCTACCTGATTTATGGTGGTTCGAATTCACTCCGGCAGCATCATTCTATAACCAATGAAAAAGGTAGCTGTTACTCATATATGCCAATTGATTCGCCTTAAGTCATATTATTCTTTTTGGGTTGAGCTTTTGTTAGCTGAGGTTGATTTGGAACGATGTATCACTGTAAGCCAATTCGTTTACTATAGCATATTACCAATTAGCTGAACAGAGGAAAAGGATTAGGCTATTGTTTATGCATTCTACCTTATTCTCATCATCTGCTTTGGTCATAGATTGATACTAAAAAAACTACCGAAAACTTTCTGATAATTTGCATTACGGTTTAAATTATCTACTGAATATTAATGGCAATCCATTTTCCTCTGTACCATCCTAGACTGACGACCATGATGCCATCTTTGTTGCTATTGAGGTACAAATAGTTATGGACACCATACATCTGTAAATCCTTCTTTGCGGTGCAATTGATTGGCAAAAGCTACCTGTTGTTACTACACACCAATTAATTTGCTTTCATGCATACTGTCCTTTTCAAATTGAACTTATCAGAGTAGTTAATTGGCCTTCATTTGATTTGGAACGGTTTGGGCCACCGTAAGCCAGTTTGTTCAATACAACATATTACCAATTAGTTGTATGGAGAAAAAAAATGGCATGATGTTTATGCTTTCTATCTTATTGTTATGAGCAATTTTTTTTGCGTAGATTGATTTACTAAAAAAAG
Source organism: Raddia distichophylla (assembly GCA_005191435.1). Lineage (NCBI taxonomy): Eukaryota > Viridiplantae > Streptophyta > Magnoliopsida > Poales > Poaceae > Raddia > Raddia distichophylla. Next base: position 1,133,740 of record SPJY01012978.1, read on the forward strand.
TTAGTGCAATCTGTTTGATTGCCTAAATTACAATCTAAATTAGTTACTGAATGGTCAATATTAATGGTCATACATTTTCCTCTATACCGTTCTAACCCTGATGTCGATGCCTGTATTTTTGGTTGCCATTGAGATACAGAACACAATGCACATTGTGCATCTGTAAATCTTTTTTTTGCAATCCAATTATCCAGGGTTGGTGTTAGCGTGACAAGCTTACATATTTGCACATGCTGTCGATGATGGTTTCTGTTGCGATGTGGCAATAGCACTTCGTATAAAAATGTTGCAAGGTCAATTTTAAAAAATGTTGCAACGACTTCTGCGGAAATATCTTTTTTCTCAAGTATTGTTAGACGTCTTGCGCTACATAAAAGTTCTATGATTCTTTTAGTAGCCATATACTTACTCTTGCTGTCTTGTTGTTTATCCATAGATGATTTACCCCTTATGCTATGGTGGCACTGTGTTAGCCTTTATTTATGCTGAATGATCCCCTTACCAATTAGTTTTATTATTCTTACTAATGCTACCGTCCATAATTAGATTGTATTCATGGTTGTAAAGATTTTCTATGTTTTGCTCTTCACTAAACTTAAATTTAGCGTCGACGGGCCACAGGCCCGTCTACTCAACCAGTAAAATTACAAAGCCGATGTTGGATCGTTGCTGGGTGCCACGTGGCTCACCTCCCTATTCAGCTCGCTCTCCGCAGCTGCGCGCTCCTCGCTCCTCGTTTGCGTTCCCCAGCTATCTCTCCAGCGTGTTGACGCTAGCGTCGCAGTACGCGTGTAGCTCGGCTGTGCACGCGCAACATGCACGAGCAACGTATTGTACTATTGTAGTGTATTGTACGCCTGTGCAGTGTATTGTATGCCTGTGCAGCGTATTGTACACGTCCTCGCGCTACCTGTACACCTAAAAATTCAAAAATAAATAAATTCAGGAAATAGAAAACCTTTATAGATATTTTTATTTTAGAATTCGTTATTTTTGCTTTTAGTCTTTTTGAATTTTGGGGAAAAATTTAACTTTCTTGGTTTTTGTATTTTGTATTGTTTGCTTCTTCTTTTTCGTGAATCTTACAGTTTTCCAAATTCTTTTTTCCCCATACTGCCAACCCGAGTTCAAACGGAAATTTTGATATCTTCCAAAATCTCCTAAATTTTTTCCAAATTTTAAATTCCTTGACATTCAATTTTAAAACTTTAAACCCCCTAAAACATGAATTTTTAGAAAGAATGGAGAGAGAGTGGGGAAATTTGGTCTAGCAATGTAAACAAATCTAGAAATTTACATGTTTTCAAACTGCAATCAATTTTTTTCGAAACTAGCTATTTTTAAGACATTTATGATTTAGAAATAATTGTATTACGAAATAACTCATTCTTTTTTAAATTTCAACTTTAATGGCCGCTTAAAAAACTTGGAAAAAAAGCTTCGCAAAAGGCACCATAATATCATGATAATAGCCTTAAAAAAATTTGACACCAACAACTATTTTTTTAAAAAAATAAAAAATGGGAACAACAAACAAAAGATGTAATACTTTTTTAAGTTTGTCTTGTCATACATATCTTTATTTGCTAATGTATAAAAAGGCTTGGCTTGCAGTGGCGCGCCATGGGCGCGCTAACCCTGCTATCTATAAAAGTGCAAAGCCGGTGTTGTGTCGTTTTGGCCTGCTACGTGGGAGCTTCGGCTGGGCGTAGCTTTCAGTTTTCGCGAGCGCGTACACGCGCAGCGCGCGCTCTCTGCTCCCCGTTCGCTCGGCTGTACACGCACGCTCTGTACTCTCGGCTGGCTGTACGCGTACGCGCGCGCAATACACGCGTACTGGTAAGCATACATGCATCGATCTCACTCGGTGCGCTGCACCGATTAGAAGCCCTAGCTAGGAGCGTTTGGTGTTCGTCTGCTTCTACGTACGCCTGCTTATGCATGCTTGCATGCTTGCGCGGTTGCGCGTGTAAGGCACTCATCATAAACTAGCTGGTAAATTAGGAGGAAAGTTTTTTTTTTAAAAAAAGTTACGGTGTATAGATCATCACATGCATGCACGGTACATATATATACTTGATCGATCATGATTCACGAAGTTCCTTTTTGTTCTGCACTTCTGCTGTTCGTTGGCTGGCCATCCTAAAGATCCCCTGATATATTGATTTGCATGTTAATTAATATAGATGGATTTGTAAGCTAAAAAAATATAGGATGATATAAGGTGCTCGTCATAAAAAAAACATATCTACATATTTAAATGATGCAATGGTTCTTTTGTTAGCAGCAAATGCACATATATAGCATCCTTTGGTTGCATATCTTGCTTTCTCATGTGGTTGTACTATTTTGGTATGATAACGCCCGGTGCTACAGTCCATATAAATTATAGTTTTTTGTAGAGCATGATCTACAATTATTTTACCTTTGCATATTAAAATATGTTTGGTTTTTAATTAAATTTACAATTGCTTCTGACTGTGTAATCTAAGGTCTAAACCCTAAACCCTTAGATTACTATGGCTAGCCCTTTTAGCTTACCGTTGTCGTTTCATCTTTTTTGCCTCTAATCAGATTGTCCTTCGGGATTGCCTACATAGTTGGGGAAATGTATTTTTTTTCATGTTAGCCGTTTACTCAATTTATATTGTCATGCCCAAACCTTTTGTCTCGGTGTTATTGTTTTAAGTTTGTGTTACTCGCCACATGATTGTACAGGATTCGTTCAGCGGCATTATTGGGAAGCGCAGATTTTGGTCTTCTCCTGTAAGCCTCAAAGCCACATGGGTCGGGCACTTTTATTCTAGGTATTGTCGGCTTATCTCTAATAACCTTGTGCTTACAATATTAGTGACACAATACATATACGCTTCGAAAGATAAGTCCTCATGAAATTTGTTTATTTCTCGGGTTCACCATATCATCGTTGGTGTTGATTCCTCAAGTTTAGATTACTTATTTTGTCAAAATACATATTGCAGTTTCCTACGTTGCCCTTCCTACTCTGTTTTCACTTTCTTTACAAATTTTTGGTAGTTTCTGTGAATTGTGTCCTTACGATTTCAGTATATCTTTTCTGCGTAGCACATTGATTACGAATTCAACATATTGAGCTATTCATATCTTTCCCTATTCGCTAAACTTAGCCATATCGACTTCATGTCTTTGTTATATGAAGCTATTCATATCTTTCCCTGTTTGCTAGACTCAGCCATATCGACTTCATGTCTTTGTTCATTGGTTGAAATAATCTGGCTTCACAGACTTTATTGTTCACATAAACTGTATTGATGGTTGTAAAGATTTTCTACGTTTCGCTCTTCACCAAACTTGGCGTCGACGGGCTCAACTAGTATATATACAGCTCATGTGTCGTTATGCGGTGATTCCCCACCGCCTTCGTCGTCGATGTCCAGCAGCTTGAAATGCTTGCCGTCCAGCCAGCGGCGAGGCGCACCACCCAGACGTCCTTCGGCTTTCGCGCCATCACCCTGAGCATGCATAATGTCATCGTCAGTTCGTCACTCTACAGCTCCTTATTTGTCACATGAATGGCAAGTAGGAAATTAGTTACCACTATCTTTTAAAATTTTTCACTTGCAGTTTTGATTTACGAAAATTACAGCTTTTCGTTGGAATGAATAGTCCCATGGAAAATGCAAGGGAGAGTATGGAACATACTTAGTAAGCATAAGTCCTTTTTTTTTTTTGAGAAGAAGGTCAGAGACCATTCATTGATCATTGATCATAAGGGGAGACAATACAGTCTCAATTACAGAGCAGTCCACACAAAGACCGATATTACACCGAAACTCCATGCTAGACCTATCAGTAAAAGAGCCTATGCTGCTACTCAAATTCATGCTACCCTTCGTCGGAGAAGCACCAAGGGGCTGCCAGAGACGACGCCAAGCAAGGCACCACAAGCCGTCGCCCAACTGCGGGTTACAACGTCGAAGTATGCCAAGACCTTTCGCCCCGTGACCGGAGCGATTAACCAAACGGATCTGTAGCAAGAGGGCAGCCCCGACGTGGCTTGAAAGAGAAGGCGCCTTCCGCCGCCTCCGCAGCCGCCCGGATCGGGGACTACACGAGCCCCCGCGGCGCCACCACGCGAAGGGCCAGCAAGGCCTAGAAGAGCAGCAATAAGGGTGTAGCCCCCCACCCTTATTCTGAGGACTGCCTCCAACTCTGGAGACTCGAAGAAGATGAAGTTCACTGATGTTGTTGCCTCGCCCGCCTCCATCGAGCGATGATCCGGCTGAACAGAAAAACCAATGGAGCACAGAGCCGGTCACCGACGCACACGGGACACACATGAAGAAGGCGAAGGCGCCAACAAGCAGTAGCTTCATCACGCCAAATCCCAGCTTTGGAAGTGACACGGTGGCCATGGCCACCACACAGAGATCCACCGCCGATGAGCCCGGCCGGACCAATCGGAGAGGAAGACACACTCCGGCAGCAACCTTCGAATACCGATGCCGACGCCGCTCGAAGGAGACCTGCAGGAACAAAAGGCGCTGGGGCGAAATCCTAGATCTGGATCCAACCCAAGCAACAACAAAAGACCTACAACCCTACTAACCTAACCCTAAAATACTAGAGCCCTCTCTCCCTCAAATAATCCCCACCCAACCCCACCACAGCCCCAGCCAGCCGAGATCTGAAGCTCAAGAACAGATCGGCGACAAGAAGAAGCACGGGTGAGAGAGGAAGGAGAAGGGGAAGGAGAGGAAGGGAAAGAGGGAGGAGGAGGGAGGAGGGAAGGAGAGCCGGGGCCCCTCCCTCACGTCGCTGGCGAGGCCGTCGGAGAGGGAGAGAGAGGGGCCCGGCAGCGGGGTAGCTCGCCGGCTGCCTTTTCGCCTAGGCGCTCGCGAGAGCGAGACTGCGTGTGCTCAAAAAAGAGACGGTGTTTTTTAAAGAATTTCAACTTGCAGTTTTGATTTACGAAAATTACAGCTTTTTTTTTATGGTTGGAAAAGATCACCCTGACTGGTACAGTGGCTAGTTGGCTACGTACGTACTTACCTCCCGACGTCGCCAACCTTGACCTGGCCGGCGTTGTGCCTGAGCGACGGCACCGATGCCGTCATCTTGAGCATCGGCGGTGCCTCGAGGAAGACGATCGGCGAGCCAACCTTCAGCGTCGCCTTCGCCTTCGCCCTCTCGACGCCGTCCGGAACGCCAGCGCCCCCACGGTCTCGTCGGTCGGCGCCGAACACCGGAAAAGAGGGACGGCGGCGAGGCGCGCAACGATGACAACAGCGACGAGATCGCCGGTGCCGCCTGCACGGGATGCAGAAGCATCATGCCAGCCTAACACGAGATAAGCGAAGCCAACATGTGGAAGTGTGCTAAGATTACAGTCAGTGCATCAGTGGCAAATCATTCACCCAAATTAGAATTATAATTCTTTAGCAGTACGGAATAATTAATAAGGGTTTTTCCAATCCGCCAGAACCACGGAGCTAATATCTATCTATAACAAAAAGTACAAACGCGAACACTCGTCTCCCTCGCTCGCCACGTGGCCCGCCTCCCCGCCCGGCGCCAGCCGTCCGATCGCGGGAGCGAGCCAGATCCGGCCGTTCGTTTTGCTTTAGCGTATAAAACGATTTTTACCGCCCGTACATCAGGCATGCGGGTGGTTCAGCCGGTTGGTTTACTCCGTCGCTCCATTGCCTGGGAGACCCGGGTTCGAGTCCCACAGGCTCCTCGCGCGCTGCACGTTTTTTGCTCAAGCGTTGCGCGAACGCAACTAGTAATATTACATTGGAGAACAACAATAACAGTCTTAATTCTATAGTGGTGATTGGTAACCAAGGGAAAAGGGGTGCGCGAGGGATCCTGGGCCGGTTTGGCTCGGCATGGAGGTAGGGCGGATCCTGGGCCGGTTTGGCTCGGCCTGGAGGTAGGGCGGCGAAGCCGGCTAACTCGGTTTGGCCCAAGAGGGAAGGAGGGGCGCGGTCTGGGAGAAGAGAAAAGAGGGAAGTAGGTTGGGCTCAGCCTAGGAGAAAAGAGGAGGGTCATAACCATTCCGGAACTTGGATCATAATCATTCTCATTGAAACTTAAAGGAGGGATTAGGGTTTATTTTAGGTGGGTGAGGCCGAACGCGAGGTTGAGTATATGTGCAAATACTCGTAAGCAAAATTGACATATGCATATGAAGGCTTAGTAAAGGAGGGATTAGGGTTTATTTTGCGGAAAGCCAACTTTACAAAAAAAATTCCATATCTTTGAAAATGTCGAAAAAAGATAAAAATAGTTAAAACAAATTATCTTTCTTTTGAAGCTCCGGCTACCCACCGGTTTTAACCCACAAAGGTCAACTCATGGCTATCTGCCATATCCATCCAATAGTCACATGGCTATCCGCCATAGCAATCCAATCTCAGGGATAACGGCCAAATCAATCAAAATCTTAGGCTATCCATCATGTCGAAATCATAACATCAGGGCTAGCCGCCATATAAATTTCAAGATCTCATGACTAATCGTCATGCTAACTCAATCACCGGACGGCGTCATGCTGCGAAGGCCCAAAACAAGACTCACGACGTTTTGTCGTGGTTTTCTCTTTAAAACGCCATTTCAAAAACAAAGATGAGAAAAACTACCATGAGGCAGCGCTCCGTCACCCATCCTTGACTGTGGGCACAGCTGTCTAGGCAGTTCTACACTCTGCAGAGGTTGCACGCTTTACCCACAAGAGGAAATTTACAAAGTAAACCAGCACAAGGTATTTAACCAACTCGCTCCTAGCTTAAGCATCACCGCTAAGGGTTCAACCGCTGGGCTGGTACTCAGTTGCCAGTGGCCCCCTCTTGCGCCATAGGGTAAAATTTGTGCGACACCATTATCCACAGATTCTGCACTTAATTCTGTGGCACCGTTACCCATGGGCACTGTCAATTTCTGCTCGGATTCTGAGCGGTTCCGTTAATCACGAATTCTGCGCGACATCGTTATCCATGGATTCCGCGCTCCCTATTCCACCATCTAAGATGCCCGAACTAAGAGTTCGAAGGATACTCAACCAGGGCCTGCCCATATCAGCACTCATGGTCGCACTGTTGAACTTAGTTTGTCTACTTCAAGGACTCGGTCCTAAGAGATATTGGTGGTTCCCACACTGGGCCTGAGTCTCATGCGTATTGCACCAATCCATACAACCATCCACCCAAACCAAGGTTTTGCGAAAATCATTTTCCCTTTTATAACCCAACTATTGTACCCCAACAATCCCATTTTATCAAATATGGCCGCGCCAACTGCCTTTAAATCACGCATTTCAAACATTGTATTTCACTTGAAATAACAGTGAAGACTACAAGCAATAATAGCAAGGCTAAGCATTTAACGATCAACTAATCAATGAAATAGCAATAAACAAGTTATATATTCCTAGGGTTGACAAGGATCAAGTTGATACGATAATAATAAATTTTCTGGGCATTTAACTAATCAACCTAATTAATTAGCATTTTTAAATTTCAACTATCATGCATATTCACAATTCAAGAAAAGCATTTATAAAACTAGGTGGCACATGATCAACAATAATTTAGGGAAAAGGTCAACAATGACTTGCCATAAATGCAGTCTTCCGGGTGTCCGGATTGGTCTTTGGCAGCAACGATGTAATAACTGGATCTAGCGCATACAATTAATATACACCATTAATGCACAGACACAAATATGGATGAAATGATGCAAATGACATTTTAAATTTCGTGTGTACATTTTTAAGAATTTATTGCAATTTATTTCACTAAAAATGGATTTGTATTTTTGAAGATACAAAAATAAAAAACTTGGCAGCTAAATTAAATAAGAAAAGGCCAATTGGGCCGGCTGAACCGAAGGCAGACCAGTAGCAGCGCGCGCGGGTGAGAGGTGGGCCGGCGCGGATGGCAGGCTGTAGCGCACGCGGGGACGCAGCCCGGCTCGGTGCTGGGTGATGGCTGGGTTAGCCTGGCCAGGCCAGCTGGAGCGGGGCCGTGGCCTGGCTTGGCTGGGCCGGCTGCGCAGCGGAGGAAGGCTGGGCTGGATAGGCCAGCGGCGCGCTTGGCGCGACCTAGGTTGGCTTCGGCCTGGCAACGCTGGGGAAGGATGGAAGAGGCTGACATGGCGGGCCCACCTATCGGCGACTCAGAGAAGGGGACGACGGCTGCACGGCTCGGGCGGCGGGATTCCGACGACGGCTGGCAGCGCTCCGGTGGGGGAAGGTAAGGGGAAAAGGAGAGGGAGTCGAGGGGGAGCTAGGGGAGGGTCGGCGACACTGGAAGTTGTCGACGGCGAGCTGGCGGCAATGCAAGGCGGAAGAAGGCGACGAGGAGGATGGTGTAGGTTCCCGGAGTATATTCGGGGAGTCTATGGGAGGGTGGTGGTGACGCGAATCGGAGCCGGGAAGGGTTGTGCCGATGCGGTGGCATGGAGATGGCTCAGGGCAGAGGGGCACATGGCGGCGGATGGACAAAGAGGGAGGGCCGAGAGGAGGAGGAACGCGGTGGGAGCTGTGGCATAAATAGAAGGCGACGAGCGAGCTTGAGGCCGACAGCAAGGGGTCCACGGCGAGCAACTTGCGACGCAAGTGGACAAGGCGGTGGGCCCCGCTGCGCGGACGACACACTGGCGAGCGTACGGCAGCGGGTCCCATGGCAGTAAGTGGGCGATGGTGGTGGGGCCGGTGGGGCCGGCGGCGTCGGGGAGCTTCCAGAGAGGGCTAGACGTGGCCGGCAGCGACGAGCTAGCCGAAGAAGAGAGGTGGGGCGCATCAGCCAGGTGAGGTGTGGCGTAGAGAGGCTTGAAGACAAGGCCGACATAAAAGAAAGAAAAGGGGAAGAAGAAAAGAAAAGAAAGAAAAGGGAGAAAGAAAAAAGAAAAAGAAATGGGTGGGGCCCACTGGCAAGGAAAATTTAAAATTTTTATTTAAAACAAAAATTCCCAAACTAATATAATTATAATTGTTTGGATTAATATGTTTTTTATTAAACCTTAATCAAAGTATTATTTATAAAAATTTGTAGCTCCATGAAAATAATTAATTTTAAAATTCAAATTATGGTTTTCAAATTTAGACACAAAAATCTTTTATTCAAACCAAAATTAAAATATTAATTACCAAAATATCCTTTTGGTTTTTGCCAAAATAGTAAAAGCATTTTAAAATTTAGATTTAAATTAATTATGTTTTTATCAAAATCAAATCAAAATATTAATTATCAAACATATATTTTGATTTTTGCAAAAATATTTTGATATTAAAAAAATTGAATGTAGTTTTTAAAAGGTAACATGCACATTTTCAAAATAAAACATTTATATAAAATTTTTCATTTACATGAAATAATGATGGCATGATTTTTAGGGTTTTGAAAATAGGGATGTTACACCTAAGTGCAGAACTCCACTCCACTGGCCCGAGATCGGAGAGAATCAGGTTTTTTGTACTGAAACTTTAAAGGAGGCTGAAGATAAGGTTAGAATTATAAGGGAAGGGTTGCCAGTTGCTCAGTCTAGACAAAAGAGTTATGTGGATAATCGCCGCAGGGACATTACTTTCTAAGTTGGGGATTCGGTGTATCTCAAGGTGTTGCCATGGAAGGGCAATCAGAGATTCCTTCCTGTTTGGGTTGGCCGGCTAGGCCCCCTAGGAGTGTTGTGCTTGTGTAGAATACCCAGGTACCAAATAAAACCAAATATTCGGGTAACCGTACCCGACCCGAAATTTTGAGTAGTTGTCCGTGTACCTCTCTTTCCATACCCGACCCGTACCCGAGTTTACAGTTTTTGGGACCTAAACCCGAACTATGGATGAAAACGGAGCGCATAATATCCGAACCGTATCCGTATCTGACATCCGTATTGCAATCTGGATATTGGCCCATAACTACCTCACGCTACTGTCATGTGTTTTACTTATGAGATACATCATATGCTTGTCATCATGTTATATTGTCATGTTTAGACCTTGGAGAATATGGACTACTGAACTATGCACTCTTTTGTTGAGACTTATTGTGTTTGTGGTCTTGTGCCTTTGTGGGCAATATTTCTTTAGTAAGTTGATGACAACTGCTACTTAGTACTTGCCAAATTGGCAAGTTTCCATATGTTTAATGTGTCATCCATCGTTATGTATGGCCAATCCGTCAATGTGTGAAGTGTGAACTATGTGCGTTGTGTGCATTTTTATTATCTTAAGTTGAGTTATGTTATGAACAATATTGTTATGCTAGTTGAAAGTTTATCTCATGGGATGGGATGTATACATACTATCCGAAAAATATTCATTTTTGTTTTCGGTTATTATCCGATTCCGGGGACCATCCGTTTTGTTAATATTCGTTTCCGATTTAATATCCGATCCGTTTTAATACTATCCGTTTTTTAAACGGATACAGATATGGTAAAGCCATTATCCGTCCGTATTTGCTCCGATTTCACCCCCGACCCGTACCCAACAGAAAAATATCCAACCTGTACTCGCTTTTTCTAAATTAAATTTTTTTTTCGAATGGGTACAGATTGGATGTTGCCCGACGCCTTTACACCCTAGTTGTACAAAGGTGCTGAGACCTGAGAGGTGACTTTAGTTTAACCGCGGTGAAACCGTGTCCGCGGAGCAAAAGGTTACTCCTGCCCGCCGTCAAACAGATTGGACATGCATGATGCATCGTCCGTCACATATCGATTTTACAGGCGCGAGACTTTTTGTTCGCATTGCTTTCGACCTTCGCCTTTTCGCGTTGCACCTATATGGATTCTGCGTATTGTCGTATTGATCAATGAGTTTGTACTCGACTTTTTTTTATATATAGATTAGTCAAAACCCACTGATAGACACTGGTGTGCAGTGAAAAGAATACTCCGTTATCTCAAAGGCACAGTCGACACAGGCCTACTCATCTCCAAGAACACCTCTCAGTTGTTGTCAGGATTTTCAGATGCGGATTGGGCAGGTTGTCCTGATGATCGTCGTTCTACGGGTGGTTTTGCAGTGTTTCTTGGCAAGAACTTGATATCGTGGAGCTCTAGGAAGCAACCCACAGTATCAAGATCCAGCACAGAGGCTGAATACAAAGCATTAGCTAACACAGCAGCAGAAATGGTGTGGATACAGTCCTTGCTCAAGGAACTTGGTTTTTTTCAATCAAGAGCCCCATGCTTGTGGTGTGATAACTTGGGAGCTACTTATCTCTCAGCTAATCCACTCTTTCATGCTCGCACAAAGCACATTGAAATAGACTTCCATTTTGTTAGGGAAAAAGTTGCAGCAAAGGAGTTGGATGTTCGGTTTGTCTCTACTAAAGATCAAGTTGCAGACATATTCACAAAACCTCTGTCAAGGCAGGAGTTCAGTCGACAACAAATCAATCTCAAGCTCTGTAAAAGTGGCTGAGATTGCGGGAGGATGTTAAACAATGCTTCATTCACAAGTTAATCTTGTGACCACCTGATAAGGATGAGTGTTTATAGCTAACTGAATTCAGTTCAATCCGATAGCTCTTATCCCTTGTATTTAGGAGCGATTGTTGTAACCAATGATGTACTCATCTCAATCTATAAATACACGCGGTGACCAATATAGAAGGTTGTCCGCTTGAGCTGAATCTTTTCAACGGATACGGATAATTATCCGGATAGACCTAAGCGGATACAGAGCGGATACGGATATCCGGCTAAATTGCAATCCGAATATTTTATCGGACAGTGGCCCATAACTACCTCACGCTACTGTCATGTGTTTTACTTATGTGATATGTCATATGTTTGTTATCATGATATATTGTCGTGTTTAGACTTTGGAGAATGTGAACTATTGAACTATGCACTCTTTTGTTGAGACTTATTGTGGTTGTGGTCTTGTGTTTTTGTGGGCAATATTTCTTTAGTAAGTTGATGACAACTGCTACTTAGTACTTGCCAAATTGGCAAGTTTCCATATGTTTAATGTGTCATCCATCGTTATGTATGGCCAATCCGTCAATGTGTGAAGTGTGAACTATGTGCGTTGTGTGCATTTTTATTATCTTAAGTTGAGTTAACAGATCTGGCCGGCCCCCTCACCTCCGCCGGCCTCGCTGGCCTCGGACGTGCAGGGTGGCCGGCTGGAGGCTTGATAGGGCCGTAGTTTATTACTATTACTAGTATCTAGTTTAGGTAGTTCAGTGTGTTTCGCCGGCGGCGTGCTCGCCATGGCGGAGTCTCTCCTAGGCGGTGAGTCGGATGTCGGAGGCTTCGGCACGGCTGCTCGTCGTCATCGTCGCAGGTTTGTCTTCCTCACTGTGTATGGGCTTTGGCAGGGTCCGGCCTTCCCAGTGGTGGAACTTTTGCTGAGTAAGGGCCAGAGATCCCTTACTGCTGCTTGCTTGTCTCGTCGTGCTGTCCGGTGGATGCGGCTTTCGGTGCTTGGTGTTGCTGCCGATGGTATCCACGGAGGACTCGGCGGAGGCCTTGTCTCTCCTTGCCTCGCCGGAGTCGCCCTCAAGCTATAGATCCGCTAGTTAACCGCTCTGCTTTTGTCGGAGCGTACTGTCTTTGGCATGCTCCGACGATGTCAACCCCGTATGGGTCACGGCTGGTGGAGCTGGATTCGACTTTGGTTCCGGCTTGCATCGATGTCATGTTCTACGGTGAAGGGCGATGAACTAGGAAGCTGCAGTGAGTTTGTTCTTGCAAAGAGGTCCAACGGAGAAGTTCTTTGTAATTTTCTTCGGTTGGTAGTCCTTTTTGTAAAAATTTTTGTAATGCCTCTGGATGTTTAATATAATATGTTGGCCCTTTTCTCAAAAAAAAAAAGTTGAGTTATGTTATGAACAATATTGCTAGGCTAGTTGAAAGTTTATTTCATGGGATGGGATGTATACATGCTATCCGAAAAATATTCATTTTTGTTTTCGGTTATTATCTGATTCTGGATACTATCCGTTTTGTTAATATCCGTTTCCGATTCAATATCCGATCCATTTTAATACTATCCGTATTTTAACAGGATACGGATATGGTAAAGCCATTATCCGTGCTTCGGTTTCACCCCTAACCCATACCCAACAGAAAATATCCAACCTGTACTTGGTTTTTCGAAATTAAAAATTATTTCGAATGGGCACAGATTGGATGTTGCCCGACCCATTTACACCCCTAGTTGTACAAAGATGCTGAGAGGTGACTTTAGTTTAACCGCGGTGAAACCGTGTCCGCGGAGCAAAAGGTTGCTCGTGCCCGCGGTCAAACCGATTGGACATGCATGATGCATCGTCTGTCACATATCGATTTTACAGGCGCGAGACTTTTTGTTCGCATTGCTTTCGCCTTCGCCGGTTCGCGTTGCGCCTATACTGATTCTGCGTCCGTTCAGCCTTCAGGTGGAGGTAGGGCTGGCAAACGGGCTCAAAGGCAAAGCTCACTGTCTTTTTTTCGGCTTACTGATCAACGAGTTCGAACTCGACTTTTTTTTTATATATATAGATTAGTCAAAAACTGAGACGAGAAGATCCCAGGAGTGGCTTGTTCATGGTTCGTAGATTTTGTGGATGTTTATATACCAATTCTTTATAGATTTATGGTTTACAGATTTATAGATTTATAGATACTAATTTAGGCCGTCATTGCTGGTACATGGTAGCAAGCCCATCCTCACAAACGGCTATAGCCCACCCCTACCATACTCTAACAAACTCAAAAATTCTTTAAAGGCTCAACCCCAAAGGCCTTCTGTGGGCTAAGCCCTGAGATACCATTTTTCCTCTCAACCCTAGAACATGATGAGTTTTTTAATTAGACTAGCAAGCCTGGCTGAGCTGAGCCCAAGCTAAGCTAAGCCAAGCCATGCCATGTCCCTCTCAAGCTCAGCTCGTCGTTGCCCCTAGTAAAATGGTATAGTCTGAGCAAGAGTATTAATATCTTTTGAATCTCTGTTCCTCCAAACACTTTATTAAGGATAGTGAAATGGTATAATGTGAGTGAGAATATTTACAAAACGCTTTTAAAAAATATACCTAGTTTTAGGCAGTGGCAGTTGTTTCTCTTTCAATATCATAAGCTATATGGAAAATTTAATCATCTCCGCAAAAGGCAGCACCAAGCCGACCTCTTTGTCGAGATGAAGACCACTTATACAATGTTACTAATTTTTACGCCTGCTTCATACAAACTCTTCAATTTTCAGATATCACCATGCTCCACCACAGCGAGTTGTTGATTCGGTGTATCTTGGTTTTCTAGAGGCATATACTGAGCCATGATTGCACGAATCTCTGAATCCATGTAACTCTGGTATGGCATCACGATAACAAAAAGGAGTCACCGTAAGATTAATGCAATATCTCTATTGAACATGCTAACACCTTTTCTAATCATAGCCAATGATTAAATAAAGAAAAAACTTCATTTAACCCTCCAAACTATAAAATAGTCCATTTCACATATCTCAACTATCAAAATCAGCACAAACATCAACATATAATGGTTTTAAAAGTGGTTTTGCTATTTTCTAATTTAAATAAAACCATTGTACAACCTCAAATTATTAATAAAATTTAAAATAAGTCGAATGAACCTCCTAAACATAAAAAAATCATATACAAATGGATATTTTTTCAATAAAAATTTTTAATATTCTTTTACAGTTTTAAGGTTCATTCATATTTTTAAAAATTTATTCAAAAGTGGATAGAATTGTGGTATCTTTTTTATTGTTGCTTAAAAAAATTAATTCAGAAGTGTACAATAGAGTTATTCAAATTATATATGGAAAAACCAACTTTAAAACCAACGTATGTTGACGTTTACTCCTGTTTCTATGGTTGAGGTATGTGAGATAGACTATTTTATAGTTTGGAGGGTTAAGTGGACTTCGTCAATAGTTCAGATATGTAAAATGAACATATTCCTTAAATAAAATGATGGGAGTAGTTTACCCGTAGCCGATATTTGTATACAACATATGCTCCAACGCAAGCCAAAGCGAGGCCAGATAAAATAACCCACATGAATCCCCAGCCAATTGATGAACTAGCAAGTTTGTCTGCACGGCAATTGGGACAGCCATCGCATTACTATGTGAAGAACAATAAGGAAAAACATTTTGAAGTTTTTTTTCCTTCTGTTACATGAAGGCATCTCTATCAGGACATGCATTGTTTTTGATAGTTTTTGTTGATTATCATGACAATGAAAATAAAACTTTGGTTATACTAGATCAAAGCTATCATACAGATTGGTACAACCGTATATTTTCAAGACCCCCATAGATTTCCATTCAAAAAAATGCTCTGAATAAATAGATTGTAATGTCAACAAAACTACCTTTTCAACATACCATCTAACAACCCACCTAAAACTAATGTGTCAGTTTTATTCAAAGATGACCAACAGTAGATTAGTTTTGTGCAAATTAATCTCTGTCTATGTTGCGAACATGGGTTAGCACATTAACATCTTGGAGTAGAAAATATTATTACTTATCCTTGTTAAGGGTACTGATGTTCAGAACGCAATTTGCAGAGAATTGAAGCATATAAGACTACAAAAAAAAAACGGGTTATGAGACTCACTGATACAAGTATCATGCTCTCTCATGTACAACATATTGTTACTGCCACAGTTGCAATCATAGCTTCCCCATGTATTGTGACAAGTGCAGTCGTTGCACTGGCAGAAAAGTTTCTCTTGGCATTCATCAATATCTGCAAGTGCCGGGCAAAGCGATATTAAATTATAATAAACTTTAAGAAGATTAGGCAAGTCAATTTGAGTTTGTACGAGTACAAATATCATTTTTGCAATATTTTTTTTAAGAAAATTGTCTTTACACATAAACAATGCTAAGCAATAGCCATACATAAGCATATTATGTCAACATGGATTAATATTGCCCACAAGGTTATAAACGGAATTTTTTTAAATAGTGATACCTTCACAACTATGTTTGCCATCACCCATGAAACCTTGTGGGCATTTGCAACCTGATGCTTCTTCATTCTGTAGATTTCCACAATAAGGTTTGCACGGCAGAAAACAACCACAAGGAAACGACAAACTAGAAGACCTTTGTAAGAGATTATCTTACTGAGCAAGCAGAGACAGTCTTCCCATCCCTAGTTTCCTTCCAGCAACCTCCATTGTTGATTTGGCACCTACCAACACCAGAAGCTGCCAAAGAAACTGTTAGGTTTTGTTTCGAATATGTATACAATTAGGCTACATAAACTCTGTGTTGTAACAGACAGAGTTGGTTTAGAGTTATAGTCGAATCCTAGTCAGGCCTCCACCATATAAAGGTAGACAGATCTGGTGTAACCATGACAACAACTTAATAATAGTAGCATAGACAAAAAGAGGTCAGCGGCCAACATATGGTCGTGACCAGGTTAGCCGGTGTGCTGCGGTATTATGGTTTGCGCAGGAGCGTCCATAATCAGAGCTCCACACATGTAGACGAAAACTAAACTGCGTTACTAAACATCGTGTCTCCGGGTGTCGTTCATGATCTTGCCATAACAGGAACAATTAGTATTCCCATAGTAAACCTCCTACTAAAACAGTTTTTATTTCAAATATAACAAACATTTTCGTGCAATAAACTAATAACCCACATGGAAATAGATGTTGTCAAGAGAATTCCAAGAAGAAACACAAAAGTATACCTTCACAGTGGGTGTATCCATCACCAACAAACTTTACACCATTGGCAATAGGGCATTCACAAACTCTCCCACGGAAGGTATCCTAGAATATGTTACAAATGAAATTAGAAATGTGTAGCCAGACAAAAAAAAAATGGTGATTGAGTTACCGCATCAGCATCATTTTTTCTAGTAAAGTTGTACCTTGCATGCTGTTAAATTGTTAGGCTTGTCAAGCCAACAACCTCCGTTGTTCTCCAAACATTCATTTGTTTGGATATCTACACACAAGAAAGGAAGACAGAAAAATAAAATTCCATGCAGCATAAGAAAAATGGAAGGTAGAAAAAATCACAAACCTTCACTCAAACAAACATCAGGTTCAGTTGTCTCCTCAAACCCTGAGCATATTGCTTTTAGCACAGCACTTTTCTCCAGCTTACCTAAAGAGAAATTAGAATATTAGATAAATCGAACCGAGTAAAAAACTGTACGGTAGGATAACAAACATACCTCTGTATTGTCTGTTATTGATGACAACAGTCGGTAATATAGTGACATCCCCTCGAGCACCATGACCAATCTGAAAGATAAAAGGTAAAATAACAAATGTGCCATGAACTAACAAAGAACATCTGAATGTACAGATATACATAACGAGAAATAGTATGATTTATCAACAGTCTTACTTGAGCATCTTGTTCTGCTTTGAGTACAGAATTTACTTCGTCAGCTTCAGTGTCTCCCACGCATTTGTTAATCTTCTCAATGTCCAATCCTGTAAAGGACAGATAAATAAATGACCAACAAATTTAGAAGCAACTCTAAAATAAAGTAAACTAGACCCACCAAGTGACTTGATGACACCATTAGCACATTCTCGTGTGTATTTCTTCTCCTTCATTGGGCATCTAATTGCAAAATCGTGCACATAATCCCACCACAACCATGGCTTGCGACTTTCATTAGCAACCTTGAACAAGCAAATTTGGATTAGGTTCTGAACCACGACATCTTTTCCATCATATCCAGTACTGAAGTCCTGCTCTGGATCTGGAGCGCAGTATTTCCCATGATTTATGCACTGAGAATTGCACTGCTTGCTGAGGACAAAAGCTTCTGGACAATACCATGTTATATAATGAGGTGTGAATTGGGTGTAGCCCCTTTTCTCAAGCACTTGGGCTATCCCTCTGAAGCTCTTCACAAAATTCATTTGCATGTCGCATTTGGCACCACATTCGTCATTGCTGTTTGTCCAGAATTCATACTCCACACGCTCATCAGGATGGAGGAGAGATTCCCTCCAATCTAGGAGGACATTTACCATATCTCCATTCTCTAATGCCTGCTTAAGGTCGTCCCCAAATTTCTTTGTTACAAGTGCCGAAGGGATCGTGATGTTCTCTGTGTGCTCTCTGCCACTAGATTCAGGGGTGTCCATTGTGATCAAAGGCTCAACTTTGTCATCAGCAACAAGAACTGCTGCAGCTCCAGCATTCTGTGCATTCCATCCCTTGGTTGTGAAGTAGCAGTCTGCACATTACAAACTGTTAGATCAACCTTTTAGTTTTTGGTAATGGGCACAAAAAAAAATCCAGCAAGATTGGCATGGATGAAACACAGGAAGGAGGAGGAAGAAGGTTGAACCAAACATTGAAATGGCATGATTATATTTATACATAATAGCTAGGACCATTCTTGTTTCTTCCCTAACAAACAATGAGGCCACCGCAGAGGGGGTGGCAAGAAGCTGATCCTCACCTCCGCGGTCGACGAGGAGGAAGACGGGGAGGCCGCCGGCATTGGGCCTGAAGGAGAGGCCGGAGCCGTCGAAGCCCTTGCACGCCTTGCTATTGGCCTTGGGGTAGACGACCACCCCGTGCATGGTGCCCCCGTACCGCGGCATGCCGAAGTTGCCGATGGCGCACTCGTAGACGCCCCGGAGCGCCGCCGGCGATGTCACCCGCAGGCTGTTCTTCTCCACCACGAACCTCCCCGCCGCCTCCCCCGCCATGAGCGACGCCAGCGAGAGCAGAGCCCACCATGCCGGCACCGGCAACCCCCCTCCCATCTCCGCTCCTTCTCCCGATCGAGCCCCGGCAAACCAAACCAAACAAGAGGAAGGAGGATTAATTTGGTTCTTGGATCGAGTCGCCGATCGATCAAGATGCGTGCTTTCCGTGCGATCGGGGTCAGGATTTGCGCTTTGGGTGGCCTCCGGGCAAAAAAAAGGCGAGCTTTTCGCGGGGGCTGAGGCGAGCTAGTCCTGTGCGATAAAACATCCTTCCCTACGAAGGATTTGACCAAGGGAGGGTGCTTTGTTTATTCGTGGAAGCAAGCGACGCCACTGCTCTACTCTTGCGCTCCATTTTTTCTTTCTTTGAGCAAGAAACTAGCTAATCCCAAGTCGACTGGATAAGCGCTAAAATTTCAGCCTATTCCTCGTGCATGCAGGTCCATCGCCTCGCCATGCGTGGATTGATATGAGGGAGCATGCATGTTGATGTTGGCGCATGTCGTACCTAGTGGGATCTATCTAGCTACCAGTAGCCTAGAATGCATGCTTGTTGCATTCCAAATAAAACAAAAACACTTTCAAAATACAAAAAAAATTATAGTTCCCTTGATGTCCCAACAAAACAAAATAATATAAAAAAAATCATATTATAGGTTAAAGGTTTGTTTTGATGACTAAAATAATAGAAAAATGCACGTCAAGTAAGAGTGCAATTTTTGGTTTACCACCGTGCAATTTCAGGTGACCAAAATCAACACAAGAAATTCGACGATTATATGCTAGCGATTGTATTCAATTTTGTACGCTTCTAATAATTTGGGGACGTACATGTACAACCAGATAAACGAAGTGGAGATTGCGCTTACTGGCATGTAGATCTACCGGGCGCGTGATCGATCGAACAGACGCTGGCAGTTACACACAAATAACAAAAATAGCAAGTTAGATATTACCAATCGAATTACTGAAACGTTAGGAACAACAATTCATAAAATTTTTTATTTGGCTTGATCTGACAACCACAACAATCCATAAATTACATTGTTGAGGATTACAAATTTGTGTTTTGGGATACAAAACAACACCAGCCCTCCTAGCAGATCGCTCAGATATGTGGACTTCATCGTATCAGCGTAAGAAGATGATAGGTAGAGGAGTTAGAAGGGAAGGGATCATATGGTGGCGCGGTGAACTAAAACGTGGTGACCAGACTGGACAGACGAAATCGAGGAGGAGGCAGTGAGAGAGGAGAATGACAACAAGAGGACAGCGTAGAAGGAGGCGGCGACGGAGGAGAATGACAGCGAGACGACGGCGTGGGAAGAGGACGGCGAGGCGGAGGAGAGCGAGAGAGAGGGGCGGGGGAGAGAAAGTGGCGATTTGGATAGATGGAGATGCACATGCGACATTCATATGTGTTGGGAAACCACCCGTGGGGGGAGAGCCACTACTAGAAATGTAACATTTATCGAGCGTAAAGAGGCAAATCCTACGGACCCTCGGTAAAGAAAAAAGTGGCCGACGGTTTGTAGTTTTTCGACGGTTACGTTGAGAACGCTCGGTAATTATTACTTTCTCCGACGGGGCAGGCCATTTACCTAGAGTGCGTTAGTGGCTCTCGGCCATTTGACGAAATCACCGACAGGGGGAAATCTTTACCGTGTGTGGAAGTACAACCCTCGGTCATTGCAAACAGTTACCGACGGTGAAATACACGTTACCATGTGTACAGTTGTAACACTCGGCTATTGCATAAAATCACCGACAGGGGGAAATCTTTACCGTGTGTGGAAGTACAACCCTCGGTCATTGCAAACAGTTACCGACGGTGAAATACACGTTACCATGTGTACAGTTGTAACACTCGGCTATTGCATAAAATCACCGACAGGGGGAAATCTTTACCGTGTGTGGAAGTACAACCCTCGGTCATTGCAAACAGTTACCGACGGTGAAATACACGTTACCATGTGTACAGTTGTAACACTCGGCTATTGCATAAAATCACCGACAGGGGGAAATCTTTACCGTGTGTGGAAGTACAACCCTCGGTCATTGCAAACAGTTACCGACGGTGAAATACACGTTACCATGTGTACAGTTGTAACACTCGGCTATTACATAAAATCACCGACAGGGGGAAATCTTTACCGTGTGTGGAAGTACAACCCTCGGTCATTGCAAACAGTTACCGACGGTGAGCACAGCAAGCGTATGCTATGTACTCTTTCTTCAATCCTTTTTTCCCACTGGGTTTTTGGATGGAGTTTTGATGAGGCATATGCATCTCGCTGGCAAGGTCCAAGGGGGAGTGTTGGGAAAGCACCCGTGGGGGGAGAGCCCGGCTCGGCCGGCCGGCACACGGCATGGTGCGGCTAGGGCCGGCCGGTGCCTCCACCCCGGTGGGCCCCACTTATGGACCTAGCCTAAACCCTAAGCAGGACAATATAAGAAGAGGTGGAGCACCTATTGTAGACACTGATCTGAAAAATAATAAAGCAGAGCTCCACCCATACGTCTTTGTGTCCCCTGTGATTGCTCTTTCTCTATGATTGATTGCCACGTTTGTACCTCGGACTACACTCGGTAGCGAGGTTTCTCAACAATATGGATAGGGCCTCATGAGTCACAAGGGACGGATTGGAGCAGGGCACATAGATTTTTTTTTTCCAAAATTTGATGCCACGTGCAAAACAGAAATTATTCCCCACCCTCACTCATGTTGTCTTGCTGCTCTTCTTCTCTTCGGCCACCTCGCCACAAGCCCCACCCAAATCGACCGGACAGGATCGTCTCTTTTGGCCAACCACCTTCCCCCATCAAGTCTACTTCCAGTCTAGGGAACCTCTACCCTGATCTTTTTTTTTTAGCAAAGAGCAGAAGGGCTACCTTGAATTGATCAAGAAAGAGGAGAAATATAGGGTGGGGGAGATAATGGCCCCTCCCCCCATGGGCCAAAACAACATGCTACCTAATTACAAAAGGGGCACCCACGGCCTCCCGGAGCAGCAGGTCGTCGACAGGTTGGGTGAGGAAGAGCGACGCGGGCCTGTCAGTCAGGCAAAAGATGCGGTTGTTTCTCTCAATCCAGATCTGCCAAATTGTGACCGCGGTGATCGAGAGGACCTCGCGAGGGGTGCTCCCCCCCAAGGATGTCACTTAACCACCTGTTGACGAGGCAGCTAGGTTGTGTTCAACCCAAAGGGTCGAGGCGCGGAGAGCTGATCAATGGAGCTAGGCGGGTCCAAATGAAAGAGCTAAAGTCGCACTACATGAATAGATGCTCAAGCGTTTCCAAGTTTCGCCTGCAGAGGGGACAGAAGAACTCGTTGGGCAGTTGTCGATGTAGTAGGGCGTCTGTAGTCATGACCCGCCTGATCAGGAGTGTCCAGAGAAAGAACTTGCATTTGGAAGGTGCCCAAAGTTTCAAGACTTGGTGCACTGCAAGCTTGACCACGCGTCCTGTGAATTGGAACAGGTAAGCTGACCTAACAGAGAATTTGCCATCGGGGGCAAAATGCCAGCAGAAAAAATCAGGGTCGCTCGGCAAGAGTTGCATCAGGGCGATCTGGCGAAGGAGCGAAATGGGATCGGGTATGAACTGTGGAGTGAGGTTGCGTCTTAGGTCAGCGGTCCAGTTGTGATTTGTCGTGGCGTCAAGAACCGACCTGCTCTTGCTGGTGGATACCTTGAAAAGGTTGGGCGCCAGGTCCTGTGGCGCGCAACCAGCGAGCCAGTGGTCATCCCAGAAGAAGACAGAGAAGCCATTTCCCAGGATGATCTCGCTCCAACCTTTAACAGGGCGGCGTCGGTTTCGGAAGCTGCGAGGGTGTGGGAAGCCCAGGCAGGGGCGGAGAGCGCCTGCTGATCCAAAGCCACCGCAATCTCAGGGCCCTGGCAAAATGATCAAGGCCCAAGACCTCGAGGCCACCAAGCGAGTTTGGAGAGCAGGCCGTGCTCAAGCTGACTCTGCCTCCACCGTCCATGGAGTCGGTGTTCTTCCACAACCAACTTCTTCTAATAGAGTCGATTTTCTTTATGACGGAGGAGGGCGGTGTGATGGCAGACAAGACTGCCTTGAGTAGTGTGAGACGACCTCCTTTGGACATTAGTGGCCCACGCCACCCTGCCAACTTGGATGTCACTTTGTCGATGAGCGGCTAGAAGTGAACGTGGCGCAACCGTCTGGCAGAAAGGGGCATCCCAAGGTAGTTTATGGGGAAGTTGGTTCTCTAGGCTGGTAGGTCTTTGAGTACGTAATCAAGATCAATGTCCCCACATTTGATTGGCACCGCATGGCTTTAAGAGAAGTTTGTACGGAGTCCATTGATGTCGCCGAACATTCAGAGGATTGTAGCGAGGGTTGAAACATCATCCTTGGAAGGCTTTCGGAAGATGGGTGGCTTGATGGGGACCCCCTAAAGGCGGGAGGGCCCTAGAGGTGGTTGCTCGGTTGAGCAAGGAAATTACTGGTTCGATGGCGAGATTGAAAACAAAAGGGGACAGCGAGTCTCCCCGCCTTAGACCACTACGGTACGGAATGGTCTACCCTGATCTATCCAAGGTAGGTGGAGGAAGAGAGCACGCCGCGGCCACTCACCTACTTGTCCTCCTTTCATCGCCAGCCCACCGCGTAACCTAAAGCCCCGTATTGTGCTCCCCGCTTTCGTCCCGCATCACTGCCTCCGCTTCTAGGCCCGCACTCCCTTCTACCCGCGCCAGCGGCCACTGACCCACACTGCCTTAGAGCATCTGTAGCAGATTCTATAAACCGTTCCCTGAAACACTATTGCGGATAGTCTCAGCCTCTATACCCATCCAGCAGAGTCCCTATCCCAGTCTCTAAATTTAGAGACTCCCTTCAGAGTCTCTATATTTAGAGAATATATCTTTTCGGGGATAGAGACTCTGCTGAAGATGGTAGAAATATAGTGAACGAATAGTGATTTAGAGAAGGGATATAAAGAACGAAATATAGAAATCCTGCTGGCAAAGCCCTTAGACCACGACAACAGTTGGCTCCATGCCGCCTGCATCCTCTGCACCAGCGTCAGCCTCTCTCGCTCCAGCAGGCTGCCGTCGACGCACCACCTCCTGTGTCATCGAGAGGCAAGGCTTTAGCTGCCGTCAACGCATCGCCTCTCATGCCATCTTGAAACAAGGTTCAACTGTAGTGCGTAATATTCCGGCCTGATGTGTTGTGAGGCCCATGTGGCCCATGTGGATGAGATGGTGGGATTAGTCCCATATTACTAGTTGAGACAGAGTTTTAGTAGCATATAACGCCTGTTGGAGCCAAACATAGCACCCCGGGTTAACCCTTTTGGATGAAGTGAGACCGAAAGTCCAAGTGGGTGCTATGCATGCGTGAGCCAGGGTGTTACAAATTGTATCAGAGCATCAACCCTCGCTATGCGGCATATCGTGTGGGCTTAGTTGCGCGAACATGTTGATCATGGCTTGTGTGGGGTCAGAGTGGTCACACGGTATGGCATATGTGTCGGCACTAGACACACGGCCGTATACCGAGGGGGATCCTAGACATTTGCCGCTTAGGCGGTGTGCTGACGAGGGCATCAGCCTATTAACGGTGGGTGAATTTAATACTCCGGCCCGATGTGTTGTGAGGCTCATGTGGCCCATGTGGATGCGATGATGGGATTAGTCCCATATTGCTAGTTGAGACAGAGTTGTAGTAGCATACAATGCCTGTTGGAGCCAAACATATCACCCCGGGCTAACCCTTTTGGACGAAGCAAGACTGAAAGTCCAAGTGGGTGCTATGCATGCGTGGGACAGCCCCGTATGTGGGCTAGGCTCTAAGCGATTTTGGGCCAGCCTCGTAGGTGGGCATCTCTGAATCACTCATCGGTGGTTGCATGTGTAGCACGGCGGTCTGTCGGCTTAGATCCGACGCTACGTAAGAAATTTGTTGCCTTTCTCAGTTTATTTGGTGCAGTAGGCTGATTGAGATTGTTTTGGAGACCTAGCCTTCATGATAGGGTCTATCATCTTGATCTGGAAGCACTATACTTGTCCCTTTTATTGTTTCTCGATGATGTTCATTATTTTTGAGGTTATATTGAAAGAATCCCTACGGCCTAGAGGGGGTGAATAGGCAATTTTTAATTTCTTTGGGTTATACTTGATTAAGCAACAAGATTAAGAGTGACCCAATTCTAGATTCTAGTGTCCTATTAAGCGGAAGCAAATTGAAAGGCACACACTAGCAACTTAATTTATCTGAACCAAACAATCAAGTAATTTATAGCAATTGAAGCGAGAAGTAAATGCGGAAGTAAATGAGACAAGAGAGGTGACATGGTATTTGTTTCACCGAAGTTCGGAGTCACCACTCCTACTCTCCGTTAAAGCTAGCCCTTGCGCACAAGGACCGGCTCCCTCTTGAGCCACACGCCTTGCTTACTCTCCGGTAGTCGTTCCGCCACTCCGGCGAGGTGAACTCCGTCACCTTCACACCGACTCAAGAGTAGCCACATGCCAAGGCCTACTCTCAAGCCCACTCCTTCAACAAGAACACTGTCTTCAATAGTAATAAGCCCGAATCGCCTTGATCATGCCAAATCGAAGGACTTCCATGAAGCTCGGTTTGGGGGAAGGTAGGTGGTTGATGAATTGGTAGAGGAATGGCTCTAGAACACCCCTAAGATGAGTACATGTTAGCTATAAGTGAAGTGGAGCATCAAACCTCAGTAATGGCTGCCTACCCAGATCAATAAATACCCCCCGAAGAGAAACTAGTCGTTCGAGCTCAGGAAGACTCCAAAAACTAGCCGTTACAGTACCCATCGGACCTGGTCCGATGGCTGCAACCATGCGAACGGCTGACACACGTACTGTCGGACCCGGTCCGACGATGGTCGGACCCAGTCCGATGGAGCTTTAGGCGCTGGAACAGGGCACTGTCGGACTCGGTTCGAAGACGGTCGGACCCGGTCCGACGGCGCCGGACTCAGTTTCGATCAGCAATAGAACAAAGGTTCTAGGGTTTGGGCTCGCCAGACCTAGTCCGATGGCGGTCGGACCCAGTCCGATGAGCTCTGAAAAGACACGGCTCAAGAGATTTTTAAGGGGTTGGGATCTCTAACTATTTGTGGATGGCTTGAGGGCTAAGACAAGGAGAGACTTGGCACGATCGAAACGATTAGACCTCTCTTGAAGCATGGGCGACAAAAGTAAAACCTAACTACTCCTAAACCTACATGACCTCTTCACTCGCCCGGTCATGCTTAGATTATCTTGAAGCAGCTCAAATGTTCGCCGAAGCCTCACTAGGGTTCCGTGAAAGGTCCAAGAACTCCCTAGCGCAAAAGCATACGTCATCAATGCCACTAAAAGAATTAGGACTCAATGATGCTCATAATCTCCTCCTTTGTGGTACTTGATGACAACCCAATAGAGGTCTTATATTTTTGAGCTGCAAAAGGGTTAGTGCAAAAATGCAGGAATGAGAGATACAAAGCACATAGATACAAAGGAGAGCACAAATACAATATTAAGGTTTAAAAGAAACCACAACTCGAAAAATTAGTGCACAATAGAAAGGAAACTCCCCCTAAGTTCATGTATAACAAAAGATACAAGCCAACACAGATATAGTTCATACTAGAACCAACCAACACGACCACTAAGCAACCACCACGACTTAGCTCTATTCTTCTCCCCCTTGTCAACAAGTGGCACATAGGGAAAAGCACCTTAATCTTTACGCTCTCCGCCATGGCCACTATGTCTACCCAGACTGCTAGAAGGAGAGGAGCGCGCTCTTTTGGATTTAGACCTAGTGGAGCGGGATGGAGAACCACCGACAGGAGGAGGAGCTGAAGCTGGAGCATATCCTGGCTGAGGGGCCTGCTGAGATTGCCGCAGATACTCATGATAGTCACTCCGAGCTTGATCATACCACTGATAGGGATTGACTGCTGGATTGTAAGGCATAAAATGAGTGCCCATATGCATCATCGCAGACTTCATTACTCCAAACTCTTCCTGCAGATAGGTCTGCTGACCAACCATGGTGTCAAATTGTTGTTGAGTGGCAGCAAGATCGGCTGTGATATCAGTCCTGAAAGCATTCATATCATCTCTCATTTTCCTCTGATAGGTGCTTTGATCAGCTCGAAGGGCTTGCACTTCATGTAGCAGAGGCCTCAGATCAAACCATGGTGGAGGAGCAGCGGGGTAGCCATGACCTCCCATAGGAGCACCTGAAGCAGAAGGAGCAGGAGGAGGTGCATATGCAGGTGCCGGTGCCAAAGGGGGACCCGGAAGAGCAGCATCGCCAGGCCCTCCTACCTTTGGCCTACTGACAAGGGCGGACAGGATTGCTTCATCTGATGTTTCCTGATCTTCATGTTCCACTGACCAATTTCTTCCACGAGTTCTCTGCCAGTTTTAGAAAACAGAAGTTCAATATATGGTCCAAGTGGTAACGGCCTGGCAACTTCCCTATAGATAGCATCATCGATTTCTCCAAATAGTATCGCACCGATGTTGATCAAACTCCCTCGGAAAAGGTATAGCATAAACCAACTGATAATAGGAGAAATTTGATCTCTGTTTCCACCTCGCACAAAGAGTGTGTGCTTGAGAATGACATGCATCAATGCCGGCTCTGCCCTCAACTGATTTGACTTCTCAACACTATAGTCATCGGCCTCTGGGTCCAAGTACATAAAACGAATGTCCTCCTCTGGTGGATACCTAGCCGACCACATTCCAGTGTCAAAGGCTAAACCATGCAGATTAGCGCCAGAGTCAGGGGTGCCAAGTGCGTAATTCATCTCAGCAAAAGACTGACCGTGAATCCTACCGTAGATGGAATGATAATAACTGAACTCTGACTGATCATTAGTGGGCAACACGGTAGCGAAGAACTCACAGTGTCTCTCATCCCCCCATGTCAGGTGAGCATTGGATAAAAGATCTGCCAGACTAGGAGTTGTATTGAAGTAATTGTATATGTTGGGCCCCATGAATGTGGTGATCTCATGCCAATCGATATAATGTGGGTCCCTTAAGCTCTTCTGCTATCTAGAGAAACACATAAAGAGCTGTTTCTGAAATTTGGTATAGAAGCGAAAGTCATTTGTATCCTCTCTATTCTCAGGGAACCACCTATCACGTAGAACGGCCCGCTTTCTTCTTAACACCTCCATGCTTAGGAGAAGGCACGTTATCGTCAACCGGCTCATCCTCAGGAATCAAAGTCTCAGATGCAGTGGTGTCCTCCTATTGAGCCTCATCTACATAGTCCTCATTGCTGTCATCATCAATGGTCACGAAGGACTCCCCCGCAAGCCGCTGAGTCCAATCAACGTTATCACGCCGTCGCTGTCGCTGCTGCTAGGTGCCCCTACTAGTGCGAGGAGGTGCAAAGCTACCAACAGACGCAATGTCATCATGTGAACCTCGGTCGCCTCTGCCGCCTTGATCACTACTGCCCCCGGCGCCCACTGCCCTTGCAATTGACTTGCCCAAATTTCTGAGACGCCGAGACATCGTTCCGCTCCGGTGAACTTAGAAGCCCAAGTTCTCCAACCACTCCACAAAGCCTAATACACGAGCGCGGGAAAACACGATTCAAATCCTAGCACTTAGGAAAGGAAAGAGAAGAAGTGAATAGAGAACCTTACAACGCGACTTACCGATCCCAAGATGGAAACCAACCCCGCCGTGCGTGCAGAGTCCCCTAGGCCTCTTCCGGTAGGGAAGAGAAGAGGAGCTTGAGAGGAGGACCACGCACAGATCGAGCCGTCTCTCGAGGATCCCCGCGGTGGGAATCGAAGAGGAAGATGAGGGGAGGCCAGGGGATGATCGCCGGAGTTCGCCGGAGAGGCCGTGCCGACGAAGGAAAGGAGGGGCGGCGGCCTGAGATGAGGGGGAGAGACAAGGGGAAAATGAGGAGAGAGAGGAAAGACAGAGAGGTACGGTTTAGAAAATAGGGCTGCGATCCAGTCATCGGACCGGGTCCGACGACCGTCGGACCGGGTCCGACAGAGCCATCTGCGTGCAGAATTGCAAACAGTACACTTCGTCGGACTGGGTCCGACAGTAGCAATGCATACGAGTACTTAGCCAAAACAGGACTGAGTTCATCGGACCGGGTCTGATGACCTTCGGACTGAGTCCGACAGAGAGGCTGAGAACTGCCTGGCTAGCCAGCCCATCGGACCGGGTCCGGTGGTGGTCGGACTGGGTCCGATGGATTGAAAAATCCATCAAAACCTAGCCAATCAACACCGGACTTTATCCGAGAGGCCGGACGGCCTCAACCCATATAGGATTTAAAAGTTAATGCTTTTGAAGGGATTTTTCTTCTATTTTGCTCAAGAACCAAGAAAAATCAAATTTTGGAGCAATTTTCGAAACAATTTTGAAAAACTTAGTTTTGAAGGGTTGAGATATGTAAGGTTAATTCTAAACAAAATCCATATTCAAACCCAAATTTTGATCTTGTGATCAAGGAAATGTATGGATCCAAAATATGTCTTAATAAGGCAATTGATATGTCAATTCAAGCATATGGTCCATTTTAGAGTTTAAGCACATATATTTTTGTTTGTTTGTTTTTAAAAAAAAAACATTTTCAAGACCTTTGAAGTAAGTAAGAAATTTTATCAAAAAGATTTATTCAAATTAAGCATTTCTAAAATGGATAAGAGTTTTCTAATTTAGAGAATTTTGAAATGGTAAGAAGATATGAGATATACTATGAGGCGTAAATTTGTTTTTGGTTTGAAATATATGACAAAATGTGCTAACTCAAAACAAATTCATTTCTTCACAATAAAGGAGAGTTGTGAAATTATGAGATAAACTCAAACATCCCCTAAATGTGACACGGGTCAAAAGTAATCGAAAAAATTCAAACAAGACCCAAAAACCAAATGTAAAACATTCAACACGCGTTGGAGCTATCTAGTATGTTTAGTTTATTTCTTAGTTTTCAAAACCGTGCATCGTCAAAGGGTTTGGTAAAGATATCCGCTAATTGATTCTCCGTTCTCACGTACGCATGCACAACGTCACCCTTAGCAACATGATCACGAAAGAAGTGATGACAGATGTCGATGTGCTTGGTACGAAAATGTTGAACTGGATTATTGGCAATTTTTACCGCACTTTGATTATCACAAAGAAGAGTCACTTTTTTAAATTTTAGCCCAAAGTCACTAAGCATCCGTGTCATATAGAAGAGTTGAACACAACAACTCTCCGCCGCCACATATTCCATTTCTGCGTTAGATAGCGCCAAGGAGTTTTGCTTCCTTGAAGCCCATGACACGAGTGAGCGTCCAGTAAGTGACAACCCCCGAGGTGCTTTTGCGTTCAATTTTCAACCGGCATAATCCGAGTCGGAATAGCCAAGAAACTCAATACGCGCTTCCTTGAGGTACCAAAGTCCTAGACTAGGAGTGAATTTTAAGTATCTCAAAATGCATTTTACGGCAACTAGATGCACTTCATTAGGGGAAGCTTGGAAACGAGCACACATGCACATACTAAACATTATATCGGATTGAGATGCGGTAAGATAAAGAAGCGAACCGATCATGCAGCGATATAGCTTTTGGTCCATGGGCTTCCCTTCTTCATTCAAATCTAGATGTCCGTTTGTAGCCATAGGTGTTTTGATCGGTTTGCAATCTATCATCGAGAAGCGCTTAAGAAGATCTTTAGTATATTTTTCTTGACACACAAAGGTCCCCTCCTTGAGTTGTTTAATTTGAAATCCAAGGAAGAATGTGAGCTCTCCAATCATTGACATCTCGAATTTCTTCGACATCATATTTCTTAAATCCTTGCAAAGAGCTTGATTAGTGCATCCAAATATAACATCATCCACATAAATTTGATAAATAAATAAATCATTGTCAATCCTTTTTAGGAACAAAGTGGAATCAATCGTACCCGTTTTGAATCCCTTTTGTAGGAGGAAGTCCCTAAAGCGCTCATACCATGCCTTAGGAGCTTGCTTGAGACCGTAAAGCGCCTTAGTGAGCTTATAAACATGGTTAGAGTATTCAAGGTTCTTAAAACCGGACGGTTGTTCAACAAACATAAGCTCATTAAGAAAACCATTTAGAAAGACACTCTTAACATCCATTTGATAAAGAACAATGTTGTAAAGAGAGGCGAATGCCAAGAATAACCGTATAGCTTCGAGTCGAGCAACCAGCGCATATGTTTCTCTATAATCAAGACTTTAACTTGAGTGAATCCTTGCACCACTAATCTTGCCTTGTTACGAACCACTTCACCGTTTTCATCTTGCTTGTTGCCAAGGTTATAAAAATCTTGATTAATCCCAGATTAGTCCCCGATTAATCTCTAGTCGATTGTCCTCCGATTAGGACCGATTACCCATTAATCCCGATTAATTCATACTATTGCCGATTTATGTGTCCGATTAATCCTTAGTTCCCACCTCGCCGCCCGACTAGCGACTGGTGACTTTTAGAACCTTGCTTGTTGCGGAAGACCTATTTGGTGCCAATCATATTGTGATCCCTTGGTCTCTCCA
This sequence comes from Raddia distichophylla, assembly GCA_005191435.1. Lineage (NCBI taxonomy): Eukaryota > Viridiplantae > Streptophyta > Magnoliopsida > Poales > Poaceae > Raddia > Raddia distichophylla. Next base: position 1,164,944 of record SPJY01012978.1, read on the forward strand.
CAAGCTCTCAAACTTCATTGCAGGTGAAGTTGTTTAATTCTTCGTGCATGGCAAGTATTCAATTCGCATCCGCCAACGCCTCATCAATATTCCTAGATTCAATAATAGAAACAAAAGAATGATACTCACAATAACTTGCAATATGTGAACGAGTTCTTATGCCTTGATTGAGATTGCCGATGACTTGATCGAAGATAGGATGATCCTTGGCAATAGAGCGATGTTGTTGGACGAAGATTTGTTGATCATCGCCTTCCTCTTGAGCTTCATCAATATGATCGATTTGAATCTCGTCCAATTCTCCATCTTTTATCGTTGGAGAGGTGCGTTGAGCTTGTGATGGAGGATCGATAGAAATGGAGGGTTTGTCTTCGTCTTCATCCTTTAGCTCCAGTGAGGATCGAACTTCACCCACCTCCATTAAATCCATTACGTCGCGAAGTGGCTCATCACCTAATTGCTCATAACATCTCGTTTATCTTGTGAGTCTTTAGATTCATCAAATTTAACATTATATATAGGCCTCTTCAACACAACCGGATGAGGAATTGTAAACACGAAAAGTTTTAGAGTGAAAAGAGTAACCTAACATGATACCGGTGTCACACTTCTTTTGAAACTTACCCAGATGAGTCCTCTTCCTATAAATGTATATCTTGCACTCGAAGACTCGGAAATATGAAATGTTGGGTCTTCGTCCCACTAGGAGTTCATATAAAGTCTTGTGAAGGAGTCGATGGAGGTAGAGGCGGTTGATTGCGTGACACGCCGTGTTGATGGCTTCCGTTCAAAATGCATACGGCGTGCCGTACTCATCAAGCATCGTTCTCGCCATCTCGATTAACGTCCGGTTATGACAGTGCACATGAAAGAAACAGGAAGAGAAAGCTTTGTTCCCTTCCCTCCGTCGCATTCACTAGCGACGAGCCAGCCATGCGTATGCATGTGACCCTGCTCCTTAATTTCAACACCCATGCCTGCCCTGAGACGGGAGATGAGCCGTTGATTTGGAGCCATATATGGCACGCGGATGCAGACGCAGATGCCTCATCATTCAGCGTTCCTCACCTGAACAGCGATGGCCGAAAATCGGAGTAAAGATCGATGCAACAAATTAATTAACGAACTGCTCCATCACCATCTTGATCCCCGGTGCGGCAAGATGATCTGTGTCTCCGCTTCTGCATTTGCTGATGGTAGCAGCCGATCGCGTGCACGCCGGGGCCGGGCATATATATAATGGATCACGTGCATCTTAGACAAAGTGGAGTCACCTGCATTCTAATTCATTATTTATTGCCGTAAATATTGATATTAAAAAAAGTTAGATAAGTTATTTCCAACATTGTAGGCTGTTGAGAACTGGTTTTAGGGCAGGGCATAGTGGCAATACGGTTGCTTGCGAAGCGAATCATCTAAGTTAAAATGCCTAGAGAAAATAAAAAACTGGGTTTATTGCTTTGGGATCAAGATCGGATCGTCGAATGCTAGTAGTAATTTTAAAAAAATAAAGGTTGCTAATTAATTTTTTTTATAATTGAAATAAGGTTATGATATCTATGTCGTGAGATATACACAACTAAACTGGCAAAGTGCAATCATACTTATCCACCACTCAGCAAAAAGTTGGGATCACTACTCAGCACAAAGCTAAAATCAAATAGACACATATCCCTTTAAAGCAATCTCCAATGACGCAACCAATGTACCCCCTAAATTACCCTATAAAACAGTACTAATATCCTTTTATTTATAATTAAAAAACAATATCATTTTGGCACAGCCACACTGCCCAGATAAAGCTGCAATGCCAACCAAAATCAAACTACGTTTTCTAGATCCCATCCTTGCTAGCCAATTTCCTCTAATGTGAGCAATTCTCCTAGGATATTTATTGTGATCTAGTGAACTAATAATCAAAGTAAAGATTTTGCATTGTCTATCTAGATACGAGAGGAAAATTTTAATTTTTAAAGGAATCTTAAGATTCAATAAATGCTTGGTCGTCTAATGAGTGTGATCATTGATCATATGGAGGTACATAGAGTGGAAAGTAATTTGACAACTTTGTGCAAATTCCAATAAAAAAATATCCTGGCCATCATCTAAGTGAATATTATAAAGTTTGGAGATTAAAGTCCAATAAAAAAAACCATGTGTCACAATCTTCTAGCTTCGGCAACCTCCCAGTCTTCCCTCGAATGGCCTGAGTGTCACGCCAGGGGAAGGGACATCATTGGGCTTCACACCAACCTTATAAGCTCGACCCATGAAGCTTGTCGCCCAGTCACCGACATGTGGGGTTGGGGGAGAGGGTATAGTCGAAGGCGGTGGGGGTGGCGATGGCGGCCGGAGTTAGGGTAGGCGTGGTCGACGTGGTGGTGGGAGGAATGGGGTAGAGCGACATGGACACCGCCAAACGTGGGTGGTAATCGGAGGCAGCGGGGCGATGAGGAAGGTTCATAGAGCAGATGTGGAGGCGGAGGAAGGAGACAGAGTTGCGGGGGTGAAGGAAGCGAGGTGGTGGTTGTACCGTTCGGTCCAAACCGAATGGTATAGCGTCATCTAGTTCCTCATGGGTCAGGGTACACCGAGTCAAGCTTAAGATTCGCCAGGAAACATTGCAGCGGAGGTAACTTGTAGGTGCAGTTCCCTCCATCCTTAATAAAAAAAATCCCACAACAACCACATTGTTGGCTAATTTAAAAATTGTTATTTAAAATTCACATATTGTAAATGACCTAGTGGAGAATAATGATAAAAGGTAAATCCATGCATGGCGCCGTCCTACATCCTAGGACTAATTAATGAAAAGATTTAAATTAAGACATTGTGGACTGATTGGCATGTGAATGAGTGATACGGTGATGGCTAGGTATGTCAGTTGAGTTCCTACCATAGTTCGAAACATTAGGCACGGACCGCTTAGTTTGCCTATACTAGTACCAGATTTGATAAAATAAATTTTATCAACCGTAGTACTCCCTCCGTTCTTTTTTATTTGACGGATTTGATTTTTGGACACGCCTTTGACCATTCGTCTTATTTAAAAATTTAGTGCAAACATAAAAAAAGTCATGTTTAAAGTAACTTTATTAATATAATAAATCACAACAAAATCAAATGGTTAAAGACGTGTTCAAAAGTCAAAAGCATTAAACAAAAAAAAACGGAGGTAGTAATTTTTATTTTTCTCAATAAGCAAGATGAAGCTCATCCGGCCGATGAGCGAGGGAATCCGAGAGAAAGACCACGGTAATGCAATAATAACAAAGTACTAGCGAGGAATAGCAGCTGTGATCGATCATCCACATATGGAGATGTTGACTGCACAAAATAAAATGAGCGCCGGTGACTCTTAGGGGCCGCGTGGGTTTTGTCATGTCGGTCGTGAATCGCATGGCTTTCGCTATCGGAGTCGGTGGCTGTGGACTAATGACGGGTGATTTGCAGGCCGTCAATAATTAATTACATGTTAGCTCTTGCTTTACATGCCCAAGCCATTAGATTGATATACTATAGCCCGTAAAATCATAACCAGATATCATTCGTATATGTGAAGATAAAGTTACCCTGAATATCATATACCATTGTTCAACCTCTAGCTTCGTTTTAACGGTACGACCAACTAGCCACGTACCATACTATAAACGATGTAACAGAGTCTGTGAATGACAACTGATCATAAAGATAATCAAAAGTGTCTATATTGGCTATGCATCTCTGCAAACGACTAGAGCTACCCTTAAACCTCGTTGTGACTATCATAGTTCGGATCATCTTCATTGTGACATTCATACGAATCCACATCATGGCCTCCATCTCGAAGAGTATAAGTGACGGTTGACGCACAACGTTTTCGTATTACAAACTACTCCCTCTAGCTTCATAATACTTGTTGTTTTGCATATTGACAGTCTATAAAATCCAACTTTAACCATCAATTAGTAATGAAATTTATTTACAAAATTTGCGAAAATATGATATTGTGAAAGTATTTCAAGACAATTATATGTACGTTTTTATGTATACAATCCAAATAATTTAAAAGTTTTTTATAAATAAAGTTTTAAAGTTTGACTTAGAACTAACCTAAAACGAAGTATTTATGGAACTGTAGGGAGTATATTTGTTTGCGGGATCAATATTTAAAATTTTTATAGATTTCCGACAGAAACAGAAACTATTACATTCAACGCAAAAGTATTTCAAGACAATTATATGTACGTTTTTATGTATACAATCCAAATAATTTAAAAGTTATTTATAAATAAAGTTTTAAAGTTTGACTTAGGACTAACCTAAAACGAAGTATTTATGGAACTGTAGGGAGTATATTTGTTTGCGGGATCAATATTTAAAATTTTTATAGATTTCCGACAGAAACAGAAACTATTACATTCAACGCAAGAGTCTGACAGGCAGCTGCTCATTTACCCCACTAGTAATAAAACAAAGGGGCTATATAAAAAAGAAGGCAACATATAATATGTACATAGGGTGTTTCCTATACACATCGTGTACACCAACTAATAACAGTTAAAAAATATTAAAATTTTGTAGATATACTTCACTGGTTACTCCACCTGTGTATGAAGTTTGAAGGACAAATTTATTATGTATTAAGAGTTATGAAAAGAGAAAAGTTTGCTAATTTTAAAATATTCAAATTTGAAAGAATTCTCTTTTTGTTATAACTCTTAATACATGATGAATTTGTCCTCAACACTTCATACATATGTGAAGTAACCAATAACATACATTTAAAATTTTTCAAATTTTGATATGACTTTTATTAGTTAATATATACGGTGTGTACATGGAACACCCTTTAGGCCTTTATACATAGGATATGTTGCAAAGATAAAAAGGTGCACGGATCTCCAAGAGATAAATCTAATAGCAGAAATAAGTATAGTTTTACAACCATCCAAGCTATTAGAACCTTGCCCGTGCCGGACATAGACTCTAGCTGATCCCCTGCACGGCAGGCTCTTTGCCCCGACGCCCATAGACATGACCATACATTGGGTCTATCCTGGCATGTTCATAAAAAGTTTCATGGCGCAAGCATCAGAGGGAGATGATAAGTCCAAGCCTTTACTATGACAGGCTTAAGTGAGAAAATGACTAATTACACAATGTATCTTAGACATGACTTGAATCAACGATCCAATTCTGTGTGATAGCTGCATCCTTCGAGTTGAACCCCGATTACTCGACCAGTAAGGTTTAAAACTACATCTCAAAACTCTGGTAAATGCCAACACTCCATAAAGCTTTTTTTTTTAGGTTTTGAATTGTATCCCAAAACTCTTTGAGGGAAATATCCTTTAATATAAAACACCCCCATAATGAAGGATTCAAGTCCCCCGTGCATGTGTGATACAGTCCCAGTAGTGTCGTTCCATAAAGTTATATTGTCATCTGCGCAGCACAGAAATTTCCACCATTACATAGCCATGATGACATGAAAAATCATGTGAGTTCTTTCAAATGGCTAATCACAAGAATAACGGATGAAATACTGTTGCCTATCTCCGCGTACCATTCCAGGAGACAGTCACTGAACCAGCGCAAAGATTCCAAAGTAGTCTCTCACAATTGAAGCCCCAAAATTACCAGAATTAAATATTCCATAATTTTATAACCCATGAAAGTTTGGTGGATTAAGCTTCTGACAAATACCTTAATTTTTTTTTGAGAGACTGACAAATACCTTAATAGTGAAGCAAACTAGGAGCTTTGACAGTTACAACAGCAGACTTCATCAGAGCCCATTTCCAGCCATTGTAAATATCTCCATCAAAGCTCTACATGACCATACAAATAAAGATGATTGGGGAACAAAGCACCAAAAACCATTGAAATACACCTATTGGTCTACTATTACAGTAGTAAGTACGGGTTGTCAAGAACGCAAATCCCAAAAATTACTTAGAAAACAGAAACAATGTTACCGTCCCTATTATATGTGTAGCGTTTTGATTTGTGCTTAATCATTTGGAGCCCATTCCCACTGCATTTGCCAGTGAGAGTGCCATTGTCACTGACAATGCCAATGCGACTGCCACCGACAGTACCATTGCCATTGGCAATGCCACTGCCATAGACATTGTTATTGTCCACAGGGCCACAAGGCACCACTTCCACCCAGTCATGATAGAAAAGCACCCGTACCGTATGAGGGATGATTCACCACCAGAGAAGCTGCCCACATCATCATTGCACACTGTGTCATAGGACCTTGCGATGCAGAACCTGCCGGATCCCAAGTAAACCAATTCCGAATGCTTCAGTGTCAACCATCCTTCAGGGACCTCAAGTTCCTTCCAAGCATTGAGTAGCTGTGGCCTGGAGTCTATGCTGGAGAGGTCGGCAGCACACAAGAGATTATCTTTGGCAGAGAGGCCAAACCATAGCTTGAACTCGGGAACATACTCAGCCTTGCCGTAGAACGGTAGTGTCCACTTGCCAACATGGCTCCATGTGTGCCTCACCGTATCGAAGCAGTAGGTGCCAACACCCTCTACAGAAAAGCAGATGCAGGATCCACCGCCGACCACAGCATAGGATTTGATCTCTGCACGCTTTTGCTTGCCTTCGTGGAAACAGGGTAGTAACGGGAGAGGCATGCAGTGCCAGACATTGCGAGAAGAATAACTGGTTCTCTGGATGAATGCCACGAACTGGTTGCACGGAAAGCAGTCGGAGATCTTCTCCATGACGTAGATACTCAGATCATCTTCATTTGTGTTGGAGATGGGGAGGAAGATGGGTGACTCCTTAGGGCCTGCTTGGATGGCCTGTTTTTGGCCCGAAACCGGCCTGAATTCGGGCCCGATTTTTTTTCACCGGATTGGTAAAAGCGCTGCTTGGGTAGCCCTAAATACTTTTACATTTACACCTGGTTTGGCCCAATTCATCTGAAAAATTAAAAAGCCCAACCTTGACCTGAGAAAAAAAAACAGTAGACATCGGGTTTTCCTCTCCCGCCGTTTTGCCCTCGATGCCTCGTCCTCGCGTCGCCTTGCCCAGTTGCCCTAGAGCTAGCGGCGGCCGGCGCATGAGGAAGGGAGGGAGGGAGGGAGGGAGCGGCGACGAGAGGCGCGGCAAGGCTGCGGTAGCGGCGCCGGCGCGGGAAGGCTGCGGTGGCTGCAAGGCGGGTCGGCCGGCGGCGGTGGAGGCAAGGCTGTAGTGGCTGACTGCTGTAAATCCGTCAATTTGGCGCTGAATCGACTCGAAGGCTAGCGATCCGGTGAGTTCGGCAACACCCCCCCTATAGAGCACGGTTTTTGGGTGCTATGCTGCATCGATTGATTGACTATGCCGTGTTTATTTCTTCTCTTTTTTGCATGGATTAGCGGGTTGCTCTTGCACCTGTGTAATTAAAATCAAAAAATTGGTAGCAGAAAATTGAGATCTAGTACCATTCTAGTAGAAAAATGATATGCATAGCATAATAGATATATGGCATCCACTGTAGTGCTGATATTGCACGGACAATATCCAAAGAAAAATGATATTTTCATTCCTATCTTCTCATTATTTCTTTAACATGCCATTATATTGCTTTCCAGTGCCTTTTTCCACTAGTTTCCAGTTGGCACTGCTGGATTGATTTCTTACAGCAGGCCATTAAAATCCTCCGGTCTGTCACTCTTAAATTTCGAGAGTGTATATCATATATATGTTTCAATTCCAACACAACTAAATATAAGGTTGAACAGCAGTATGCCACAATAATAAACCACTTCATTTTATTCAAACATTACAATTTACAATATTGCTTATGCTACATTGCATGGGTTGTCATATTGAGCAGAAGCAGCTGTCACATTGCATACAACATTTTACATTCCCTATTTTTACATTACAGATACATTGCATGGCTACTGTTCTGTCCTTGCAATCGAGTAATTTTCTTGTTGTGGTTGATTTCGATAGCATCTGCATGCAATTCCTTCTACCTATGCACATTAACAAAAACCAGAAGAAAAAAAATAACCTTCATTGTTTGCACATGGTTGCTTAACCACTGAAAGTTCTCGTATGGATGGAATCATATTTCGTTTCAGTTTTTGAGATGTTTTGTTTCAATTCTGGACCGAATATGTTTAATTCAGCAGAAACATATGGATGGAATGATGTTATGTTTTAGTTTTTAACATATTTTGTTTCAATTTCGAACTGAGAATGTTTAATTGGGCTTTGGACCATGAATAACACTTGCTTAATTCAGTTTTAAACCATGGATGTTTAGTCCCTTTGCTTTGGAAATTCATTCTCAAACAGTTTTTACATGTGTATGAATAAGTTTTCAAGCTCTGACTAGTTATTGAGTTATTGACAGCTCTGACTAGTTATTGAGTTTTCAAGTTCCTGTTATTGACAGCTCTGACTAGTTATTGAGTTAGTGAGGCATGTTTTTACAGAATAAAAAACTGTAAGCTCCAGTTAGCTCCAGTTAGTGACCTCAATAACTCAGCAAAGTTAGCTCCAGTTTTTAGTAGACATTTTTTTTTTCCCAAACAGACCATGTATCAACCTGTAAGTTAAAATTTGCACATAGCTATCTTTTCTTACAAATGTTTCATTACTTTATTTTTTTAGTTCATATACGGTGATGGATGAGAGGGAGGTTGCTTTGGCTGATTCTGATGAAGAAGAGGACGATGATTTGATGCCGCTTATTATACCATCGTTATATTCTATTTTACCTAGAAAAAAGGCTCCATGTCATACATCAAAGCTTAGTGGTCAAGAATATGTCGCCGAGCTGCTAGAAGGACACCCAAGCCGTTGTTACGATAATTTTCGTATGGACCCTCATATCTTCAAAGAACTAGCAAATTACCTTAGATCAAATAATATCTTGCGCAATTCAAGGGGTGTTAGTGTCGAAGAACAATTGGAAATTTTCATGTACATGATGTCTAGGAATGCTTGTTATAGAGCTTTAACCGATAGATTCCAGCATAGTCCGAAAACCATCCACAGGCATCTTAATTCTTGTTTTTCTATGGTCCAAAGATTGACTTATGAGTTTGTGAAGCCTTCATCTACGGAGACTCATTGAAAAATTAGATCCAATCCACATTATTGGCCTTATTTTCAGGTACATCTAACTCGTATTAATGAAATTTAGGAATTTTTGTCCTCTCATGTGCCCATCTCAGTTAGTAATACGATGTTTGTTAATTGCAGAACTATTTAGGAGCATTAGATGGGACCCATGTGCCCATCACAATTGTAGAAAGCAATGCAACTCCATATAGAAATTATAAAGGAACCCTCACTCAGAATGTGCTTCTTGCTTGTGATTTTGATTTGAATTTCGTGTATATCTCCACTGGGTGGGAAAGGTCTGCCTCAGATGCTGGTGTTCTACAATCAGCTATTCAATCTAGATTTCAAGTTCCTAGAGGCAAATATTATCTAGTTGATGGGGGCTTTGCAAACACGCCATCTTTTCTTACGCCTTACAGAGGTGCTCGGTACCATCTTAAAGAGCAAGCACAGGCTAATTGTCGATCGAAGGACTGCAAGGAGCTATTTAATCTTCAGCATGCCCGCCTACGTAACCATGCAGAGTGTGCTATTGGTGTCCTTAAGATGAGATTTCCTATTTTAAAAACTTCAACGTTCTACCCAATAGAAACTCAAGTGAAGATTCCTGCGGCGGCGGCTGCATTGCATAACATCATCCGAAGTCGTAACGGTGATGAAGAGTGGTTAACAAATCAAACAAACATGATCTCCCCAACTAATTGTGGTTATGCCTAGTGGAGATGATCGGTATGAAGATGATGTTGTACCTATGAACAGTAAGAGGGCCATGGGCAATGCTTTGAGGGATAACATTGCAAAGGAGATGTGGGCTGATTACCAACAAAGCAGGACACGAAGAATAAGGCGAAGAGATAACTAGCATTTAGTTGTTGCTTTTTTTTGTTTTTAACTTATTTATGTATGAACTGGATTGTAAGTTAAACCTAAACCTATGTAACGATGAAATACTTGATGTAACTTATTTATGCACTTTTTTTTTGCATTTTAACTTGTTTTGGGACTGTTCTTGTATTTATGAGGCTAATCCTTTATTTTGTATTTTAGTCACATTATTCCCTTGTTTTAGGCATTATGTAATCTAGAGCTAGGTGGACGTCAAGATACGAGAAGGGATTGGTTGATGTACTCATTGAGTACAATCTTTCTCACTATCGTGGTCAGAATGGATGGTGCACCGAAGGCTGGAACAAAATTGTGAAGGAATTCAACAAGGTGTTTCCGAAAGCTGGGTTCTCTAGATGTCAACTTCAAGACAAAGAGGCTATACTAAAGAAGGATTACAAAGCAATCAAAACCCTTCGCAGGCGTAGTGGAATATCTTAGAATCATGAAGCATCGATGATTAGCACCACACCTGAGAAATGGGCTGAAATAATTGGGGGTAAGAGTACAGTTTTATATGTTTGTCAATTTTTGACATTTGAGTAATTGCTGAAATAATTTTCTAGAAGGACTCTAAGTTCAGGAGATATGAAAACAAGAGCTTTCCTTTGTATGACTCATTGGGTAAGCTATATGAAGGTAAATAATGCTCATTTCTATGCCAAAGTCTAGTTACTATTGCAACAGTGGCGCTATTCTTTGATGAATTTTGTACATTAACAGTGCAACTTGCAGAAGAAAAATATTGTTTCACTTCTACTCAGCCACCACCTATTGATGCTGGCATGAAGAGTAAAAACCTATCAAGCTCTATAAGAAAACGCTCGCGGGAAGCAAGCCTTGAGGACAGCATAAGTTTACCTCCTCCTCCAAAGATGAATGAGCCTGAGATAAATGTATTGGATGCACAAGATGACGAAGATAACAACATATACTCATGTCAAAAGAAGGTCGACATGGCAAGGGTTTTTATAAGTGAGATGCAAGATCAGGAAAATGAGCAATTGGATGGTGAGGAGTGTGATATAGAGCAAAGAGCTCAAAGGCGTGCAATTCATGGGTCCCAAAGAGGAAGGCTCAAGAGACAAAACAACACATCATCAGTCCCTCGCATGGAAGAAACCATGGCAGCTTATTTTGGGTTCAAGAAGGAACAAGCTAGCTCGAAAGATCAGGCTTTGAAGCAAGGAAATGACTCCATAGCAAGATGCTTTCAAGTATTGCATGGCATGACAGATGTGTCAGATGAGATTAAGATATGTGCTTCTGATGTCTTTAAGGATGCAACCAACAGAGAATTTTTTCTATGCTATGAGCCAAGCTTGCATGGTCTACGGTTGAAGAGAGAAGTAGAAAAGCTTGGAAAGTGACTCGAGGTAAGCCATTTGATAGTAGAAAAGCTAATTTTTTTGCTTCCATTGTGCTAACTTGGAAATGGACCACATTTATTTAATTTGTGCTAATTATATTTAACTTGGAAACATAGCATATTTAACTTGGAAATGGACCACATTGTCATCTAAATGCACCTTTTCATTTGAGTTTGTGTTTGTTTGAAAAAAAGGCTTCACTTGTAAGTGAAGGGGATAATTGCCAATGGCACTATGGCAAAGCCCGTGTGGGGGCTATGATATGATGCAGTGATTCACTAGGCTGTTTGCTAAGCCCATTTAAGTACAGTTAATTCAGTGCCACTTGTTCCTGTACCTTTGGAGAGATGATTCAGCGCGTAAGAACTTGTCAGTTGACATTGCTACACATGTTCGTAATCAAAACCTGCAAATCAGAGATGGCTGGTCCTCGACCTAGCAAATTAGATTTGGCTTCTACAAACAACGCTCTAAATGGTGATAACCTATCTAATTTCGTATTCATACGTTTGTGTTCATGTATTTGATCAAGATAATCGCGCTAGGTTTACTCTAACAGCAACATGCATGCTTGTTTTGCTAAGCCATCTCTCCTGCAGGAGCTCCAATGTTCCATGCCATAATTGCCAATGTGCCATGTGTAAGCTAAAAGGGACTGCATGCTTGCTGATAAATGCTAAGCCCTTGCCTTTTGTTTATACATATAGATAAATATGTAATGCATGCTACAAGTTTCTAGTATTTTTATTTGCTACATGCAAAAGTCTAATAGATATCAATCTTTTCATTCATACTCAGGAACCTGCATCCTACATCGTTGAAGTGAATGGTTACTCAGTGATGGTGGCACTAAGGCTACCCTCCTTATCAGCTAGTTAAGGCTTTAGTTTAAGTCCTATTTGAAATGTTGAAATGCAACCATCTACTTCAGACAAGTTCAGTGTGTTTTTATGCGGTTTTGGAAATGCAATCAGCTATTTAGACAAGTTCAATGTGTTTTTATTGCTATTAGTAATATGTTACTTAATTCAGTGTGTTTTTATGAAACTCTATACGCTATATTTTCCAAAGTGAAGTGTAGTGCCTTGGTGGTTTGGTTGAATGTCTACAAAATTGTGTCCTTTATGTATATATGGATGAACCGCGATTGGACTAGGTACTACTAGAGCAGGATCGGTTAGAGTGCAAATGTGACTAACAGAATGAGAATCCTGTGTATTGATGTTGTTTGCGTCAGCTGCTTCATTGTTTTACAACATGTAATCATTTACAAGTGTAAAAAAACACTTCCCAAGTGGGGAAAAAGAAATCCACCTGTTTCTTGTGCCCTACAGATTACACATGTAATATTTTATAGGTGTAAGAAAAATCTGAGATGCCAAGCAGGCCCTAAAACTCATGTTAATCCCATGCCTTCTCGTCCCCTTTTATAGTGAAAATAAGTCGAATTCAACTCGGGCTCAATTCCTATTCTTCCTCTGCCTGGCAGCCGGCCTGGCAACCCCATCTGGGCTGCCCCGCCTGACTCCCAGCCCGCGAGAGCCGCCTGCCCCCTGGGCCTCCCTCCTGGGCCGCCGCCCTGCGCTGGCTCCAGCATGCCTACACAGCACGCTTGCCAGCATGTGCATACACACGCACACCATGCATGCATGCGCATACACACACACGCACATCATCATGCATGCCACGCACGTTTTCTTTTTCTTCTTATTTTCTTTCCCTTTTTCTTTCTCCTTTTTTCTTCCTACAAAATCAATCATATATATATATATCACCAAATATCATTAGTCCAAGGTTAATTCATTAAATCCCTCAAATATTCATCCAAAATTATCATTTTCCATTCAAAGATATTCAAATAATTCCAAAAATACGTAAATAAATTGTAAAATCATCTCATCACAAAATATTCACTCAACACCTACCCAAAGTGAGGTCTTGCGGTTGCCTTCATGCTTATGAATCACATTTCACTGCAACGTTTTAAGCTCTGTCTCCTCTCTACTCTCCTGCGCTTACCTACTACACTACACTACTCTCGTCTCTCTGCCTCTGGCCAGCGATCGCATGGTGATTCAACAATAATTGCAGTTGATACGGGGTGAAAAAAAAAAGCCTGGGCAGATATATGGATGGAATGCATGATAGCAGTGGCTGAGCTTGACTAAAAAAGTTTACAAGACCAAACAAACAATATATAATATTCGATACATACTAGTACATAAATTAAAAAAAGAGTAAAAGGAACGCTGCTGCTTTCAGTCGCCGCCATTGTCCACACCACGGAGGCGACCAACTGAGGCGAGCACGACCGCGCTGTCACGACGTTGTCACCTCCTCCAACGTTCCGCCAAGAATGTCTAACGCCGGCCTAATGAAAATTTGTCCGCGAGGGTTAGAAGTCTCTAGAACCTACAGTGCTCTTCGTTGGCGACGAGCATCCTAGAGTCTGAGTGTTGTTTTGTGGGCGAAATCAGTCGATTCCCGCTGCACACCTTGGAGGATATGGGGGCAATCTTGGAGCCAGACAGGTCTGCCCTTTTCTCTGCTATCCAGCAGGGTCTGTGAAGGACCGAACTCGGCGACTAGAACGGGGTGAATAGGAGCCTTATCTTTAGCTCAATCAAAATACCTCCTGATAACCCTCTTAGACAATATGTTGCATACTTGGCGAACAACCTCGAAACTCCACCTTGGACAATCGATCGAACACACGATGTTCTTCCACAAGCGCACAAACTCAGCATTTCGGGCATTCCGACGAACACGTGGTAGGCACAAGTATGTCCGATGCCACCGAGGCCACACACTTCGACATCATCCCGGTGCTCCTTTGTGGGTCACCATCCACCACGCTTTGCACCTTACACGTTGCCCGACTGCAGTTGATTAGCCGGCCTTCCATGGGTGCCGCACTCGACAAGGGGCCGCCTCAATCACGCCCTTGTACCGCCGACTGAGAGCAAATGCGCCATGGAACCCTTGGGCCAGCCGGATGACACCTTTCTTTCTCTTGCGTAGAACCACATCAAGACACCGCTTTTGATACTGCTCGTCGCGGGGAGTACTTGATGCCGAGATGCCGCCTCCTTGCTCGCTGTGCCATGCCATAGTGCTGCCCAGGGCCGGCGCCACCCATGGCCGTGGCCAGCCGGTGGACGCTGCTCCGGCGCCCTAGTGCTGGTAGCCGAGGCCATGCCGTCCTAGCCGCCATGCGACTTCCCTTGCGCCGCCCCTTGACCGGCGCCGCCGCTCTGCTGGCCAGCGCGCCGCCTCCTCTGTTGGGTTGCTGCACGGAGACCGCCCAAGGCCGATCTGCCCCACGCCGTTGAGCCGCACCGCCGGCTATGGCTACATCAAGCCGACGCCGCCGCCCTCCAAGGTCACCCGTGGAACCACCGCGCTGAGGCCGCCGGGGCGTGGTGAGGCCGTCGCCTCCTGGCCGCGCTAAGAAATATGCAATTTCTTATTTTAGAGAGTTTCACCAATTATTCTCACGAGAGGCCCTATTATTGCACAAAAAGGGCACGAACTTGAAAGAAAATTGCATAGCAAAGACGGTTGAATCCTTTAGTGTAATGCTAGACTCGTCGGCCATTGATTTGAAAGGTTTGAACTTCTTTTTCTAAAATCAAGCAAAAAAAACATTTACAAAGTTTGATAAAAACAAAAAATGAAAAAAATGCTAGTTAGTTGAGTAATCGTTTTGTGCTACTTGGATTTTAAAAGGTTGCTTGTGGTGCTCTATTGATGCCGTATTGATGTCTCGTTTGGATTTGGCATTTTGTTTGTTTATCTCACCATATCTTTCAAAATGAAAATTGATTTACTAGCATCTATTGAACTTGTAAGTACTAAACTTCAATTTGAATAGTTCTGAGCATCTCTTCATTTATGCTTCATGTTTAATTGGATAATTGTCAAAGATGCTTAAGGTTTTATGTGCACTGGATCTTGCATTTTATTCTTCTCGCTTAATATTTATGTTTATATTTCCAAAAAGGGGAGAATCATTGGAAAAAGGCATCAACTAATTTCAATGTGAAAATGGGAAAATTATACCCTTGTGAGAATTTGATTCTCATGTCTTGTATATGGCGAACAATTGATTCAATTTTTTGATTCAAGCATGACCCGAAATTTTCAAATGATTCTTATTTATCATTTTCAAAACATCAAAATGCTTTTTCAAAAAGGTTTATTAATATATTCATTAAGGGTGAGTGTTATGATTCATGTGTAGGATATCCCGGTTTTATGATAAATATATATGACGGTGTATTACTTTGGTGAGATTTTGAAGTACTTTGATAAACATTTGTCGAAATAGGCGAAAAATTTGAAACAGTGTCCCGTGGTCACCGTACCGTGTCCGATGGACTCATGTCAGGGCAATTATTGTGACTTATTGTTTTCCGATGATCGTGATGCAATACATTCTCGATGATGATGATGTTTGTGATGGACTAACCTTGTAGGAGAGGTAAGATTTTGCATTTTTTTTGTATTCACCTCTGTGATGTAGGTATCGGTGGGTTGACAATTGGCAGGAACAGCTAGAGGCTGGTGCGTCCGGAAGCGTGCAAGTAACCAGGTTCGATGGTCTGGCGGTCACATGAGGTGATGTACTGGAGAAGCTTTACCATGGAAAGGAGTCTGGGACAGCTAGAGGCTGGCGCGTCGATTACTTGGTGGCGAAGTTGATCTGACTGGTGGGCCTAGACGCAGGCTATCGACCGAGGAAACTGTGAAGATATGTGAAGAATATTCCTCTACAAGAGTGTGTTATTTAGTGCGCGAGTTGTACACCACTTATCCTCAAATGAAGGGTGGATATGGGCTATAGGGTTTAGAGCATTTCACCATTTGGCTATAAAAAGTGGGGAAGGGGTAGCCTCCTCCCTTCATCTCCTTATAGGTTAAAATTTTAGAAATAGAGATGGCGAGTTAGGTGTGTATGGGTGGCATCCTAGATGTGCTTGTGGCCACTAGGAGTGTGGCTTATAATTGCACAACTTCAATGCAATTAAATCATTCTCCTGCATGAGTATCTTGTGTTGATTTGCTCCTTATTCTTCTTATTTTTGTTTTCATATTTGAAGCTCCTATTTGGAGATGAACTTGGGTGTTTTCTTGATGGTTCTTAATGACCTATGATACTTTTAGGTTGATAATATGATTTGATACACTCTTTGCAGCCATATGAGAGGCAAAAAATTAAGTCTTTACTTATTGCAATCTGTTCATAAACTTGTCTCCACGTAGCAGCTAGTCAAAGTTTTATATAAAACTCTAGAAAACTCATTTTGAGATTATTCTAGTTGAAAAAGATGCATGACTCATATACCCATCTGCGGTAAAATAATTGAAGTCCACTTGTTTCCCCGTTTGCAAGCTATGAGGTAAATACCAAGCCCCAAACATGCAATTCGGTTTTCATGACACTTCTTTATGCATGATTTTTACTATTTTCTCCGAGTGGAGTTTGAAGCTGAAATTTGGAGGAGAACATCACGACTCACCCCATGGGTGTAGAAAAAGTTTAATAATTTTTGGAGCCTCCCAAGAGCAGGAACCACTCTTTTCTTCCAAGACAAGTTTTCTCGAATCTGCTTTGTGCTTTTTAGAAAGTAACTTTCATGTTTTTCTTGATCTCTTCTAGAAAAGTAAGCTTTGAATTGATTACTCCTTGTTTGGACACTTGACAACCAGGACTGTGATTTCAACACT
>SPJY01012978.1:1183733-1248157 GCA_005191435.1 Raddia distichophylla
ACAAAATTATTACCAAAATTTTTCGGTAGATGAATCGTTACTGCCAGCTCTCCCACATCGACAATCGGTCGATGGAGCGCTGGAGGACATCTGGCTGCTACGTTCGTCGCTCTGGGCGGCGGACAATGTTCTGAGGGTGGGGGGGAGAAGAGATGGATCCTCCACCACTACGATAGCAGCCTTGCCTACACGAGCCTTGCATACACGAGACGTCAAAGAGACGTGGCGAGGGCTACACATCACTTACTCTGGGAAAAGGAGGCACAACAGATGATGGCCCAATAGGACCAGCGGGATCAATTGCTCTCACCTCCAGGGCCGCATTGTCCGCCGCCGGAGCCTGAGAACCCCCGCGCTGTGATGCGGAAGAGGACACTTTCGCTCCAAGACTTACTGGGGATACCAAACCACAGGCCGTCTTCTTCCGAGGCTCCCTAGGAGCAGCCACAGATAGACGTTGATCCCGACGCAGACACCGACACCGGAGGAGATGCTGTTCCTACACCACCAGCTTCAGGACCGTCGATGAAGCTGTCCTTCGCTCTCGGCTTCGACTTCATCTTGAAGCGTGAGCTCCTGTGTATCGTCTACTCGCGTCGTCGCCATAGCTAGAGCACTTAGTCTCTCCTTTCGTGAGCCGTAGAGCCGTCTGCCCTAGTTGATGAGGGGCCTAGTTATGTTGTTAGTTGGATGGCTGTCGTCATATTAGATGATGGTCTCATTTTATGTGTGATGAATTGTGGACGTAATAACTTCGTATAGCATACATTATACGAAGTTATACGAATGCATTAAGGGAAGTGTTAACTAGCCAGCGTTTGGATGACGCTGACCTCTCCTACTTATCTTCCTTAGACGATGGCATCGAAGAAGACCCTTACGCGTGTCTCGAAGACGACGGACAGGATTATGGTGGACCCGAGGAGTCTTAGGGGCCTCTCCAGTCGCTGGTGGACCGTAGTCGATAAGGATTCTTTTGGGTAGATATTGTGAGAGTCCGCTGTACTCTGAACTATTCTTTTGTATGATAAGGCGTGTATGGGCCCCCTTACTAAAGTCGCCTATGGCGCAACCCTATGATGTAATATTCAAGGATTTTATTTTATCGATGTATGCTTGTATCGGCTACGTGGTCTTCTGTGCTAGCGTACTGATCCAGGGGCTAGCGCACGGAATCGTCGACCCTCAAGGTAAGTAAAATTGAGGGGTGACAAAGCTGGTATCAGAGCATGCGACTGTAGGACCCATATGACTTAGAGGTCGATACTAGGAAAAATTATATGTATATTCCTTTTATAAGTATTTTTTGTGCCTAAAAAACCTCTAATACTTTGCCTATCGGTTCTGACAAAATTATTACCAAAATTTTTCGGTAGATGAATCGTTACTGCCAGCTCTCCCACATCGACAATCGGTCGATGGAGCGCTGGAGGACATCTGGCTGCTACGTTCGTCGCTCTGGGCGGCGGACAATGTTCTGAGGGTGGGGGGGAGAAGAGATGGATCCTCCACCACTACGATAGCAGCCTTGCCTACACGAGCCTTGCATACACGAGACGTCAAAGAGACGTGGCGAGGGCTACACATCACTTACTCTGGGAAAAGGAGGCACAACAGATGATGGCCCAATAGGACCAGCGGGATCAATTGCTCTCACCTCCAGGGCCGCATTGTCCGCCGCCGGAGCCTGAGAACCCCCGCGCTGTGATGCGGAAGAGGACACTTTCGCTCCAAGACTTACTGGGGATACCAAACCACAGGCCGTCTTCTTCCGAGGCTCCCTAGGAGCAGCCACAGATAGACGTTGATCCCGACGCAGACACCGACACCGGAGGAGATGCTGTTCCTACACCACCAGCTTCAGGACCGTCGATGAAGCTGTCCTTCGCTCTCGGCTTCGACTTCATCTTGAAGCGTGAGCTCCCGTGTATCGTCTACTCGCGTCATCGCCATAGCTAGAGCACTTAGTCTCTCCTTTCGTGAGCCGTAGAGCCGTCTGCCCTAGTTGATGAGGGGCCTAGTTATGTTGTTAGTTGGATGGCTGTCGTCATATTAGATGATGGTCTCATTTTATGTGTGATGAATTGTGGACCAAATTGGAATAGGGCAAAAACTTTTGGTTTGTACCATATTTTACTTGCCTCCACGGCAAGGGTTTTTGAAAACTGCCTTGCTTGGCAGCAAAATATCTTCTGCAGTGTTTCCTTGACTTGGTTGATTCTGTTTCTTGTTGCACTTCAATCTAATTTGTGATAAAAATTCATGCATATTATATATATATGAGTATACACTATAGTTAGCCATAGACAGAGGAGCCAGCCGGTCTCGTAGGGTTGGTGCCGCTTGGGATGCTGGTAGAGGCCGAGGACGTGACCGTGGTCTTGACGACATTTCGGCACCACCACTTGTGGATCTGACCCTAGGTTAAGTCATGGCTTATCAAGCACAAATGCTCGGCAAGGTGCTCCGTAATAAAAAAAAACAAGCGAGGATTTACGCGGAATGAAGCTAGCGGAGTTTGTGCGAGCGAAGCCCCCGATGTTCATTCACGTCATCGAACTAATGGAAGCCGAAGATGGTCTCCGCTTCACCAGTGGAGGTTAGCTCGTATCCAATGGCCGAAGCGGATAAGTATGGGCTATAGACCGTCCCGTTGAATAAGGCTCTGGTAATAAATTCTCTGGGAAGCATGCTGACCGCCACAAGGGCTTGTTTGTATGTAGAGGTTAGGTAGGAGAACCATGGTTTTCAATTTGCCCTTATGGTCATACCCTGCTGAGGGATTGACGTGATCGTTGGGACGGACTGGCGTCTACGTTATCAAGAAGTGATAGACTGCGTCAGAAGGGAAATCCAGCTGTTTCGGGGTGGGTGTTACGAGACTATTTGGAAGGTAGACACTCCCTTAGATGGGGCAAAGCTATCTAGTTCCTTGAGAAGGATGACCCCGCTTTAGTGACCATGGTAAAGGAGTACATGGACGCCTTCCTCCTAGAGCTACCTGGCCTGCCACCGGATCGTGGCATGGAGTGTCCCATCGATCTTATCCCTGAAACCGCCCCAATGTATAATCCATACTATAAGATGAACCCGGTGGAGCTGACCGAATTGAAGAAACAACTAGACGAGATGCAAGGGCAAGGACCAACTCATCCCAGTTCCTCACCGTGGGGTTCCCCTCCATGTTCATGGACAAGAAAGACAAGAACCGAAGGAGGGAGCTGGACTATCGAGCTCTAAATGCCGTCACTTTCTAGTATCCCTACCCCGGATCGAGGATCTGCTTGATCAACTTAGAGGTGCCAAACGATTTTTCGAAGATCAACCTTTGGTCCAGATACCACCAAGACCGAGTTAGGGAGGCAGATATACCCAAGACGGCTTTCACCAGTAGATATGGGTTGTACAAGTGCTTAGTGACGTTGTTTGGTCTGACCAACGCCCCAGCTCACTTTATGAATATGATGAACAAGATCTGGATGGAGTTCCTGGACCATTTCATAGTGGTTTCCCTTAACGACATCCTGATATATTCCAAGGATGATAAGGAACACAAGAAGCCCTACTCCTGGCCTTGGACAAGCTACGAGAATTTCAACTCGACACTAAGTTTAGCATGTGCGAGTTTTGGATACATGATGTCAGTTCCATAGGGCACGTTGTATCCGCCGATGAAATCAAGGTAGACCCGTCTATGGTGGCTACGGTAATGGAGTGGACAGCCCCCTACGTTCGTCGCAAAGTGAGAAATTTCCTTGGAAGAGCCGGATACTATAGGCGTTACATCGAGAATTTCTCGAAAACTAGCCCGACCGATGATGCCACTCCTAAAGAAAGACAAGAAGTTTGAATGAACGAATGCATGCGAGAAGAGTTTCCAAGAGCTCTATCAGCGACTCACCTCCGCCCCAGTACTGGTGACCCCAGACACGAACAAGAAGTTCGAGGTATACTGTGATGCCTCCAAGTACGGTCTTGGGTGTGTTTTAATGCAAGAAGGAAGGGGGTGGCTTATGCATCACGGCAGTTAAGGAAACACGAGGTCAACTAACCCACCTATGATCTGGAGTTGGTAGCAGTTGTGCATGCCCTAAAGATCTGGAGACACTACTTGGTTGATCGACCCTTTTACATATCCACCAACCACATAGGTCTGAAGTGCGTGTCCACCTAGAGCACACTCAACATGAAGCAAAGGAGATGGTTAGAGCTGATCAACGACTACGACTTAAAAATTCAGTACCACCCCGAAAAGGCCAACGTCACAAATATACACTTGAGATACTAATATACAATTTAGATACAAATATACAATTTAGGTACAAATATACAATTTAGATACTAATATACAATTTAGATTCTAATATACAATTTAGATACAAACATACAATTTAGATACAAACATACAATTTAGATACTAATATGTACTTGAGATACAAATATATAATTTAGATTCTAATATACACTTAAGATACAAATATACAATTTAGATACTAATATACAATTTAGATTCTAATATACACTTCAGATACAAATATACAATTTAGATTCTAATATACACTTAAGATACTAATATATACACTTGAGATACAAATGTACAATTTACATTCTAATATACACTTAAGATACAAATATACAATTTAAATACTAATATACACTTTAGATACAAAATACAATTTAGATTCTAATATACAATTTAGATACTAATATACACTTTAGATTCTAATATACAATTTATATTCTAATATAAACTTAAGATACAAATATACAATTTAGATTCTAATATAGAATTTAGATACTAATATACACTTGAGATACAAATATACAATTTAGATACTAATATACACTTTAGATACAAATATACAATTTATATACTAATATACACTTTAGATACTAATATACAATTTAGATTCTAATATACACTTAAGATACAAGTATACAATTTAGATACTAATATACACATTAGATTCTAATATACTCTTTATTACCGGTTGCTTATCACAACCGGTACTAAAACCCTTTACCGCCGTTGGGAGCGGAGGATTTTAGTACCGGGTCGTGGTTACAACCGGTACTAAAGATTCTTTAGTACCGGTTGCTTATCACAACTGGTACTAAAACCGTTTTCCGGCGTTGGGAGCGGAGGGTTTTAGTACCGTGTCGTGGTTACAACCAGTACTAAAGATTCTTTAGTACCGGTTGCTTATCACAACCGGTACTAAAACCCCACCGTCCCATCAGATGCAGGTCTCTTCAACTTCCGAAGCGCACTAATCTGTTATATAAATTTCACCTTTCGCCCCGGCTACTCCGCCGCATCGCCGCTCTCACACCCTCCTCCACCACTACCGCTGTTCTCTCACCTCCTCCTCCACCGGTACTGGCAGCCATGGCCCACGACATGGGGGATTGGCTCTGCCGTGCCCAAGCCTGCCGCCGCCAAACCTCGTGGGCAGCGATGGTGGAGCGGCGGCGCTGCGCCTGCAGCCTCGCCTCCGTTCGCGCCATGCGGCGACAGAGGGCGGTCGCGGCCGCCAGGGCATGGACGGCTCAGGCGGCTGCGTCGTGGGCACCTCCTCCACAACCGCCGGGCTCCTCCTCCACCGCCGCAGCCCGCGCGGCGGCCTCCTCCTCCACGGAGGCCCCAGCGCGGCCGACGCGCATCGTCGTCGCCGCCACCCCCTTCATCGCCGTCCTCGCCGCCGAGGCCCCACTCGCCGTCCCGGGCTCCTCCGCCGCGGCACCCATCGTCATCGAAGACTACGGCGTCTCCTCCTCCTCCTCTTCAAGCAGGGCCAGCGGCGGCTTCCGCGTCCCGTACTTCCCATCCACGGGCTGCGGCGGCGGCCGTGGGATGCCACGGTTCCGTCGCATTCATGCAGCCGCCGTGGCCGCCGCTAAGGGAGAGGTGGAGGACGACGTGGACTGGGCGGCGCTGATGACGTCCCCGTCATCGTCGTCGTCCGACGAGGAGGAGGACGACGAGTAGGAATTGTAGATAGTTTTAGTTAATGATTAATGTATAATTATGTAAGAAATATATATGAAATATGAATGAAATGGAAGGACTATTTTTGCTATCTTTTATGCGTTTTGTGTGATGTTTGGGTTGAAAACGGATCGAATTTGGAGCTAAAAGTTTTGTTAGCCGTGAAAATTTGGGGCTAAAATTTGGTGGAGCGTGGGATTGAAAATTTGACGGGTGCACTCCTTTAGTACTGGTTGAGAATACAAACCGGTACTCCAGATGACTCGAGAAGCCACGTGGGTGGACGGCATTTAGTACCCGTTGAATCCACCAACCTGTACTAAAGGCCCCCATTCAGCACCGCGCCGTGCAACTGGTACTAATGCCCGAGAGCATTAGTCTCGTTTTCAGAGTATCGGTTGGGGCTCCGGTACTGAAGGGGGGTTCCCAACTGGTACTAAAGGCCCATTCTCCAGTAGTGTGTAATGTATATAAGTGCATAACACATGGGTAAAAAAGATTTCCTCTTTCATTAGGCCATTGTCAATGGGGGTTTCATGAGGATTTCATTCTCATTAAATAGGGTGTCACATCAGCAAATACCATGACATGGCAGAGAATTTATGAGGAGAGAGGTTGGATAAGTTTCATGGGGATGAAACTGGGTGTACACTGTTTCCAAGACGTGAAACCTTGTTGAAATTAGCATTGAGAGACAAATGGTTTCATTCATCTAATTGTGTCCAATCCAATGCTTCGCAATTAAATACAACGAAAGCCTATGAAACCGTGAAATTAAACCATGCATTGTGAGACCTTGTTTCATCCACCAAATCTAATCACTTTATATGACATGGCACTCTTGGAAATCACAAGATGAAACTCGCCACTGAGAATGGCCTTAGGCTATTCCCAGTGCAAAGTATCATATTTCAATATCCAAGAATGCCACATAGGATGAAAAGTACGATATTGTTAGAAAGAAACACCCTCTACAATGCATGATACCATACTCATATTTTTAAAACAATTAATTTGTGTGATGTTGTGTCTATGAGAGTGGACCCATGACATTGGATTTTGTGATATGGCCTAAGATATCGTGCCAAAGCAGTATCTTGCTCAAGATTCAGCTTTCTTGTCCCTCCTATTAAATGTTGTGTCACATCAGCAAAAATTGCTATGTGGCATCTCATTAATGAGTATGATACTACCCATTGGGAATAGCCTTAGGGGGGACACGGCCGTGCTGGCACCTCTCTGTCTCCGCCACTGCTCGTTGTCGATTAAGCATGGGTACACGAACTTCAAGGAATACGGCTCTTGGCTAAGTGGTGCCCACTTCAAATATGAGTCTAGCTATCGACGACCCTAGGGCGGGGCGCACCAATTTCAAGAAATACGGTTCTTTGCTGTGAGGTGCCCAATTCAAATATGAATCTAGCTGTCGAACAATTGTGGGGCGCACCATATCTAGCAAAGGCTTTTTGAGCATCGCTCCTTAAACCCAATCTAATTCCTCAAACATCTGATCTGAGTAGTTCAAAACAGCTTTAGGCCCTTCATGGAGCATATCAAAGGACTATGATTAATTTTCATAGCTAGATGGATGCATACCCTTCCTTGAGGCTCTCTTTGATAGCTTGTTTTAGTTTAGTTTTTGTTGGAATTGCAACTTTTGTTATTTTTATATACACCATCCACTTTATTTTTTGGAAATAATTTTTTTATAACTTTGTAGGTTTTTTCTCAAAGATCTCAAAAATATTTTTTTAATAATTTATTTAGCCTTTTCATACCACTTTTAAAAATGGTAAAATTTTCCCAACTAAAACTAAACTAAAACTAAACAAACTATCAAAGAGGGCCTGAGTCTAGTCGAGCCGAGTGGTTTTCTGCTTTCGAGTGGTACTTGACGGTCAACTAACGGCCCACTGGAACTAAGCCTAAGGCCTAACTGCCTCGTTGAAGTCGAGGCGTGGCCTCATTTCCTTTATTATTCAGGCGGCTGTCATGGGTCAGTTATCATTCACTTTTGGTTTGTTCGTTTTTTTAGTGTTATTGAATAACACGATTTCTAACTCTACGTTGCTACCATTTGCATATAGGACTGTCTCTACTTTGACTTCGTGCATAAGATTTTGGTCTGCAAGCAGCCCTATATTGGATATTAAAAGTTGACATAACCCTAACATAATCTACCACTAGTTTCAAAATCTAAGGGAGGCATTGGATATGAATGACCGAAACGACAACCAGAGGTGGATTGAATGTGAGCCGATAAAAATTCTAATCACTGAGAAAGAACTTGATCTAAATCCCAATTTCAAGCCAACATGCCTCTTGAGGAAAGCTTGATCTAATTGCCAAGATCACACACACCAACTAGTGATGAGTTGATCCCAAGAACAAGTAGGAATTGTTAAAGCGCCGTGGATGCGAAACAAGGAAAGCTTGAAATTAAGCCACAGTAAGAAGCCCTCCTAGTGGCGTGGTTCACCCTCTTGAGGGCATTGTCGAGGTATCCCCACCCCTTTTTTCCGTTAGGTGAAAACTCGGTTCCATCCATAGTCCTTCGTGCGGCCCCTTTGGAGTCCGTAATCTCCTAGGTCGGATGGATGACGGCAGCGTCCTTGGCATTGTTTCCTTCTTGAAGGCGTCATTTTGATGGATCTGTCTTTGCATCACCCCTAGGTACTAGTTGGTTGTTTTGTGGTGGTGGCGGTTACAATCCTTTCCCGTAGGGCTTGGTGGCTTTGGTAGTTGAGGTTAGCTATGGAGCCGAGTGGCACTACAGGAAATGCGAAAATTTTCGCCGGCCAAATGCCGACGAAAATTAGCCACTTGCCGACGAAAATTACTTATTTTCATCGGCAAAACATTAATTTTTTGTCGACACCTGGCCGTTGCAGAATCTTGGACAAAAATTTACTAATTTTTGTGGGCCGCCAACGAAAATTAGTTAATTTTCGTTGGCTGATTTAGCCGATGAAAATTAGCTGGTAAGTTTCGTCGGCTGTGGTCGGCTAGCAAAAATTATTTTGAACTAAGTAATTTTCGTCGGCTTCCATAGCCGACGAACATTAAGCTTTTCCAGCAGCCCAAATTTGCTGCTTTTTCCTAATTATTCCACATTATTCAATATATATCCATATTCACATTCAATATTCACACACATGCATAGCCATAAGCACATAGATGTTCATAATTTACAAATAATACATGTATCCATATCCAAATTTCTCACAAGTCACAGATAGACATAAGGAAATCTCAAGTCTTAAGACATAGACATATCTAATTCTTAAGTCTAACACAAGCCAGAAGTCTCAAGTCTCTAAAGTCCAACATAAAGTGTCAAGTCTAAGACATAGGCACTACAAAGTCTAACACAATCCACAAGTCGAACACAATTTATCAACACCCATCACTTGGATGATTGGAGTTTTGGCTGCTACCTCCGGGAGTGGGAGCGAAGAGTGCGTTCACAAAGGCACTTCCTACCTAGGAGGCCTAAATAGCAAAATGCACGATTAGAAAGTAATATGGAAAGTTACAAAACTTATCAAGAATAGGAGAAGTATCAAACGAACCTAGTCTCCAAGTGCTGGTATCTGTGGAGGCGGAGTTTGGTAAACTTGGGGCGCTTGTGCCGCCGATCCCTATGTAAGGTGACCCATATGTTAGTTTCAAAGTTAAGCACCCTATATCATGAAATTTAGTTGCTGAGGACAAATGATCAAACTTTGTTAGAATTGACCAAGTTTAGATTGAATGGACTAAGTTTTGCTAGATTGACTAGATTTTGCTAGAATTTACTAAGTAAAGCTATAATTGACCAAGTTAAGGTATAATAGACTAAGTTTTCCTAGACCGACGAAGTTTAGCTAGAATTGACCGAGTTTAGCTAGAATTGGCCAAGTACAGCTAGAATTGACCAGGTTTAGATAGAATAGACTAAGTTTTGCTAGATTGACCATATTTTGCTAGAATTTACCAAGTAAAGCTAGAATTGACCGAGTTTTGCATAATGGACTAAGTTTTGCTAGGTTGACTAAGTTTAGCTAGAATTGGCCAAATACAGCTAGAATTGACCAAGTTTAGATAGAATGGACTAAACTTTGCCAGATTGACTAAGTTTAGATAGAAATCACCATGTAAAGCTAGAATTGGCCAAGTACAGCTAGAATTGACCAAGTTTTTCTTACCTGAGCTGGAGGAGAAGATGCCGGAGGATACCACCACTGTTGTGGCGGTGACTGTGACGGTTGGAATTGCGGAAAGACAATGTTCATCCCCTGCTACTGGAACATTGCCTGTAAATGCAATGTGTCAGTATTATGTATTGCTAAATGCTAGGAATGATAATTGACGACCACTCTGACTTACTTGAATCATTGACTGCCGCTGTGCCATGTAAGAAACATAGTAGTCTTGCTGCGCCTTTTGATATTCATCACGCTGCCTTAGCTCCTCATGCAGCCTAGCGACCTCCAGCTCTAGGTCTGAGGGGCGACGACTGCCAACCCCCGAGCTCTGCGATGAAGACCCCGACCTCTGAGCTCTCACTACCTTGAGTCAATCACTCCGTTGATCATAGAGTACCTTCACAATGCATCAACACAAACGCTTCATAACATCAATTTATTACTCGCATCCACAAAATTTGAGAAGCTATGGCATCTCACCGTCTATGGCTTTTTCCGCCTCCGCTAGCATGCACGGCCAGAGGATCAATAGGTTCTTTTCTCCAATTATAGTCCTCTCCATGACGCTTGACCATTTCCTAGCCATATTGCACCTGCAGCAGAAGGAAACCATGGTTTAGAGACGGAAAGATGGTGCAAAGTGCAAACTCAACCAAAAGTGTGGACACCTCACCACCGATCCACGGACGTCTGACTACACAACTGCTCTGGGTTTGAAGGGTTTGGTCCCATATGACCTACGAGTACTATATATACTTCGATGACACTCGGCTCAACACCGTTTTGAGTTACCTGTAAGTACGAGTTAGTAGCATACATATACTTTTACTTATGTTGTTACAAATATATGGTATGATCCGCCTTACCATGCGTTTAGACTTTCGGAGATGCCCATCAGCGCCATAATTGTGTCTTGGATCGTTGCCTTGGCAGTTTCTATTTTTTGATGGAAAGGGCCCTAAATGCGGATGAAGCCCAGTGCCGACAGAAAGCATAGTAAGCTTCTTCACGATTGACCATCGACGGAATTATGACCTCCACACAGGTGTTTAGAGATCAGACCAATATTAACATCGAAGCCTAAAGACAAAACCCCCAAAATGCTTTACTTGACGGTATTGCTCCTCGATAAGGTAAGCTCTCGAAGATCTGGGCCTCTTGTCCATTGATCGCCCTTCAATCTGCTTAAAATATAGATTGGTTGCCTGAATCCGTGCATTGGAGATTGAGTCATTGACCACCTTCTGTGCATTTTTATGGAAAACAGCATATGTGTGGTCCCCGAGTCCTTGACCACCTTCTGCCCTTGTAGCCGACGAAAATTATCGTAGTTTTCGTCGACCGAGCCTTGACTGACGAAAATTAGCAAATTAACGTCGACAACCCTAAAAGCCAACAAAAAATATTATAGCCGACGAAAATCTTCAAGTTTCCTGTAGTGTGGATTCTTTTTTGTTGTTCTATGACATATATTTCTTCTTTTTTCCTTCTCTCTCTCATGTACCTTTCCTTTGCATATTGGTCATTGTAAACTCTTATTCTCCTTAATGGAAAACGTGCTCAACACGTTCCAAAAAAAACATAGCAGCACTATCAAGCAGTACCCGACCATATTTGATTACTCTAAACAGCAATACCATGTTTGGCTAGACATCAATGCCAGCCCCATAGGTATGAGCAATTACATATATAGAAGGACTACCAATCACTAACATCTGCCAACTTAAGCTGCACTTAGTTTGGTTCTAACTTATGGTAACCGTCGACAGCACAAATCAATCATCTTTGAAAGCATAAAAAATTTATAGTATTATTATACCCCGCATTAAATGGCTTCCAATTAAACGTGACTTTATCAATACAGAATCAATATGGTTCAGATACCACGATCCTTATAAATATTGGCATCCCCAGCCTACCATCCTATCCAGATACATCTCTCTAAGATCAACTGATCGAGAGATACAAACTAATTTTGCAACAACAATGGCTTGCAAGATGATCGTCGCTGCAGCTGCGTGTGCCCTAATACTGTCGTTCCTTTTGGCCTCAGGTAAGAAAACAAATGCTTCTCCTGGCTTTTTTTTTTCTACCTCCTACTTGTGATACCCGTAATAATAGATCTCTTTTCTATTGAGCAGACGTAGAAGCTGTGAACGGAAGCAGGTGCCGGCCGGTCCAACGCAGCAGGATTGGCGACTGCGTCTCGCAGCAGGCCTGCAAAAGTCGGTGCGAAGATAACGAGGGCTACGCGGGTGGATTCTGCGACGCCAACAATACCTGCTTTTGCATAGTCACAAACTGCTCTTTGGATGATAAACTGTATGATGGCGAGAGACGGTCGCCTCTGCCGGCACCGGATCAGCCTCGGGTTGCATGAGCATGAATATAGAGTAGCACCACCGTGAGAGGATTTTAATGCGCGGTTGGTTTTTCTAGCGGAATAAATGGCGGTGGTGAATTTGTGTGGCCATTACATTGTCAAGAACAAATGAAAAGATTTTTCCTCATTGTAAGGTACTGAGGTAGTTGTGTGATGAAATGTTTGCAAAGCAAGCAGGTCTCTCCTGATATCTTGATCTCGACAGTAACAACATTTATGAACTTTTGTGATTCCTCCTCTTTATATGCTAAAAGTAGTCTCTTAACACTCCTAGTATAAGTTACTGTCTATTGTAACGTAAAGGTTGGGTAACGTCCATTGATGACTGCTACAAGCAGTATATCTCAAAATCTTTCTAACTTGATTTATCACTTTTTTTTGTTTGTGTACTTGGTGATAAAAGGTCATTCCCTTTGACATGGATGACGTCCAAATGTCTGATAGCTAAAAAGTTTGACATTCGGGGGCTTGAGGCAATTACAGTGTCTTTAGAAATACTTAGGCCTTGTTTTGTAGCACAACTTTTGAATACTACGGTTTTACAATACCGTGGTCTACAATGGTTGTGACATCAATAACATGGTTTTTCCTTACCGCACTAAAACCATAGTATTGACTGGAACGAGTGTCTGTTTTGCACCATAGTATTCTTAGCTAGTAAATTCACAAAAGTATATCAGGAATTCCTTGCCGACGTGCGCGTCGGCGAGGATGGGGAGCAGGCGGTGGTGGATGGAGCGCGAGACCCAGCGGGACATGGCGGAGCGCAGCGTGCGCATGGTGAACTCGAGCGAGCATCTGGTAGTGCCAAAGCCACCCCCTGGCCCACGTATGCCTGATGGCACAAAAGGATTCACCATGGGCTGAGGGAAGCCGCTCAACACTAGCAACGCCAGTTGATCTCAGATTTCGTTGTGTGCCGATGTGTAGCCTCTAGCCCTCTTCTATCGAGACTCTTGCAGATGAGATGAGATACTTAACCGAAGCTTCCAACCGACATTTTTTTGCATTTGGTCTAGACAGAGGCACATAGCAATTGGATTCTTTTTTGAATATTTTTTGTTAGCGAACAATTTTTTAATGAACTGGTCTGCGAAGATTTTTATTTCTCCCGTTGCAACGCACGGGTATTTTTGCTAGTATATGCTAAAAGTTGTCTATGCTAAAAGTAGTCTCTTAACACTCCTAGTATAAGTTACTGTCTATTGTAACGTAAAGGTTGGGTAACGTCCATTGATGACTGCTACAAGCAGTATATCCCAGTTCAGATTCTCGATAGGGCAGAGAAAGGTACCTGGAGGACAAGGATTCTGATTTGCAAGGTTTTGTGGAGCAATCACATCGAAGACAAAGCCACTTGGGAGAAATAGTCCGAGCTTTGAGAGAAGTACCCTTACCTCTTCGATACGGAGTAAGTCCTTAATCTCGTGGGCGAGATTCTTTTGAGGGAGGAGACTGTAACATCCCGTATTTTTACGGAATGTTATGGAATCCAAAAATGCGAAATTTCAAAAACTTTTTATTAAATTGTGTGAATTGCTTGTTCGCATCTCATAAATATGCTTATACAATTACATAACTGATTAGAACTTGTTAAAATTAGTCTAAACATAAACAAACCTTAGCTAGGGTTTAGAACACCTTTAACTTAATTGGTCTACCCTTAATTTAATTCTTTAGTTAATCTAAAGTGCAACAACTATTCTAAATAAAATCCTAGTTAAATTATTAACCAACTAAAATATTGCATCTAATTACATTTGACCCGATTCATTATGCATGTGTGAAGTTGGTTTTCTTGGATTTTTGAGTGACTAGGTTAGAATTTAAACTTTATTTAAATTCAAACCATAAGTATATATAAACTTTTATATGAAAAACTATAAAAAGGAGAAACCAATCCTGGAGCCCAATCCCTACGTGACCAATCCAAGCGCCCTAGATGCTGCTGATCTTTCTCCTTTCCTTGTGTTTCTGCCACGCAAAGCTTATTAGCTTCTGCTCCTTCGGGGATGTTCGGCAGCAACTAACATCAGGTTGCAAGTCAACGTGGCCCAGCCTAATGACGCCTTGACCCAGTTCCTTACACGGCCCACACGGATGACCAGGCTCACGGACGACAAGCCATCCCGGCCGAAAGGCCAGCTGCACTCTTACTGCCCGCGGACCCCACCTGGCAGCGCGCCCCTGTTCTCCTTTCCCCTTCCTCTCGCCGCTCGTACGCAAGCCGCACCCGCCTCGCGAGAACGGCAGCTGCGCCCCAATCTTTCTTGGATGCCAATCCGCCTCCCCGACTAGCTCTGACACGCCCCCAACTGCCTTGACCTGCGCTCACCCCTCACGCTGCGCGCGCCCTGCTCACTGCCGCTGGGTCCGGCGCAGGGGCGGACGCAGACTAAACTAATAGACGGGGCTGCCAATAAAAGGAAATTTTTTTTCATAACGAAACAATACGTAGCGCGTGACACCCTAAGACCCGTGACATTCATTTTTCTTCATGAGAAGTGATCTACACATAAATTATAACAAATTAGTTAAAAAGGGCAAATGGTAATTTAAAATAGTTATAAACATTACAAGAAAATGTTGCATACCACTAGATTTTTTTGAGGCAGTAACATACGATGTTTTTTCATCTGTTCGAACCTTTGCATGATTTTTTCATTACCAATGCTTCTAAATATCTCTTTCTCGGTGTAGCATATCATCAAATCATTGAGCCATTCATCCCCATTTTACTACGTAAATATGTTTTTATAAGAGTCATAGCTGAAAAGACTCTCTCAACTGAAGCCGTTGCCATCGGAAGTATCAATGTTAGCTCAATAAGACGATAAACCAATGGGTAGGATCTGTTCTTTTTCGTTTGAACCATTATTTCAGCAACCTTTGGAAGATCCCTACACCCTAGAAATTCTTTACTTCTCCGAACATTATAAAAAAAGCTTTCTAGTTGAGATCTTAACAATAAAATATCACCCACCAAGAAATCTTCAGCATAAATTTCAGCAAGTCTCACAAACTTATCCACATCAAAATTAGAGAATGAGTTCTTTGGACTAAGAGAAGCCATGCATACTAATAACTCTGAACTAACTTCACTGAACCGAAGATTCATCTCTGACAAAATAGCATCTATGGCAGCAAGGAATATCTCAACTTTGTAGAAATGTGCATTTGTTACCTTCTGCCTTCTACGTGCAGATGTCCCTCTGGCATTTACTTCCTTATTCATATTTGGCACTTCAATTTCATTTTTACCACAAAATGATTTCACTCTTTCCATCAATGGCTCAAATCCATTTTCTCTTATACCCTGCAAGCGGTCTTTTACATCCATGATCAAATTCATGGCTTCAACAATGTCTTGATCCTTCCTTTGCAAAGCACGTGACAAATCATCTGTAATACTCAACAAGTTTATCATCAAATGCATGATGAACATAAAATAAAAGCTTTCCATTTTACCAATTAAACTAAAGGCTCCACCGGTACATGATGGTTTAATGGAATCTTTTTTTATGATCTCAAGCACCTCTAGAATAGCCTCCCACATTACAAAAATACGAAGCAGTGTTTTAAAATGTGAGCCCCATCTAGTATCTCCAGGCCTAACTAGGTTACTTTCCTGATTCAGACCTCTTCCAATGGCAATCTCACCATTCTCTACCTTCTCTAACAACACATCATGATGCTTAGCAAGTAAAGCATCCTTTCTCATACAAGAGGCACCCACGGTGTTAACTACTAAATGAACATAGTTAAAAAAATCTGCAATTGCTGGAGTAGCAGTTGAAACAGTGACCACTACTAACTGCAACTGATGGGCAAAGCAATGCACATAAAAAGTATAAGGATTTGACAAGCTTTTGTAAGATCCTTCTGAATCCGAGGAGATAACATTTGACAATTTTTAGAGCCTTTATCATATGCATTCATCACCTTCTTATTCTTTTCTTTATACCAATTAACCATCTCTCTAAAAGTACCGTTGTTGAGAGAAGTGGAAGACTCATCATGTCCACGAAAAGCAAGACCTTGGCGGTTTGTGTCCCCAACCGCTGCTATACCTCTACAAGCGGTTGGGAACACGAACCGCTTAGGATGCTTGGCTTTACAAGCGGTTTAATAGCCCCAACCGCTTCTAGAGACCCATTTTTCGAATAGATAAAAGGAAAGCTCCCCCTATTCTGTCAGATAACGCGCGTGGGTGGGTTGGCTAGCTGGGTGAGGTGTGAGTCAAGAGGTCCTTGGGTTCAAATCCCACCTCCCCCAATATTTATTTGCGTTTTTACACTCTATTACAAGCGGTTCAGAGAACCGCTTGTGATGCTCCGCGAGGCATCAGTCGCGGTTGCTCACAAGCGGTTTTAAAACCGCTTGTAGGGAGCTTACCAACCGTTTGTGAAGCCTTTTTCCCTGGTAGTGGCCGCTTGTGAAGCCCCGATCCGCAGTAGTGGTGTAAAGTGAATCAACAATGTCCTGTGCAAACCCAACCATCTTTCCATAGACGAGTAGACGACACACGAGACTGGCATTCTAGATTATTTATTTGTCGCAAGCACAGACAAACGATAGACCTTGCCATCGTGTGCGTCACCCCTAATATGTCACCGGAATAAATTAGTAATAAATGTCATTTTTGTATGAGGAGTTTGATCGTACGAGTTGGCTACCTAATCACGATAATATTTCCAAACTATTAGCTGTGATTAATCATGCACAACTCGATCGGGTTGAAGCATCTAATTTAGCTTAATTAAAGGTGGAAATTAATTCGATGGGCACATCATTGCAGCTTTGCAAATCTTACTGTATCTTTCCTTCTTCGGATTTAATAAAAATAAATTCAGTTGTAGTACTACCGGTCACATTCACGTTTTCCAGATATAGTAAAATTTATAATGTGTGTTGATGTAAGAAATTCTGCATTTGTATGATTGATAATTATTTTCCACATGTGGTGGTTGTCTAACTGTATAAGAATATTCACTACTAGAGAAGTTGGTTAACTGCCGGTATATCTCTCACTACGAGGAACGGCACGGCAGTACCGGTTAATTTGCAAACCGCCCGGACTAATCGGGACACATTAATAGAGAAATGGTATAATTTACCGGCACATCACTACCGGTTGGATTAAAACCTATATTGGTAGTAACCTGTATTGATAGTGAACCAGTATCGGTTCATATCAGTAGCGATTTTATACTTTTAATATCGTTGGAGGCAACAATATAGATACCTTTCGCAGACAGGTACATAGCAACTGGCATGCAAACTCCACAATACTGGTTCGTAATACCAACCCATACTAATAGGGGCTTATCAGTGCGGGTTCATATTACGAACCGGTACTAAAGACTCGTTACAACAAACTTTGAAAGGAATGCATAACCGACTCTAAGCAATAGGCGTGGGTGGGTGGCTTGGTTAGAAGGGTGAGTTAAGAGACATGTGGTAGCATGATGTCATGGGTTCGAGTCATGAGTTCGCCATATTTTTTAGATATTATGGTGTTTATAGTCCCGGTTGGGGGAGCCGGGGCTGACATGTCACGTTTAGAAAACCAGGACTAAATTAATCCTGTTCCCAACCGAGACTAAAGGCCATTTTGTAGTTGTGACTAATGCCTCTAGGCATCGATATTTTGGTGGCTATAAGACTGATTGGGGGAGCCGGGACTAACATGTCCTATTTAGAAAACCAAGACTAAATCCTGTTCCCAACCGAGACTAAAGGCCATTTTGTTGTTGTGACTAATGCCTCTAGGCTTCGGTACCGGTCTTTAGAAAACCAAGACTAAATCCTGTTCCCAACCGAGACTAAAGGCCATTTTGTTGTTGTGACTAATGCCTCTAGGCTTCGGTACCGGTTCGTATGACCGGTAGAGATGTGCTGCTAGTGCCAGTTGATGGGCACACGTGGCAGTGTTTTTTGCAATACCCTTTAGTATCGATTAGAGACACCAACCAGTAGTAAGGTTCTTTATATTTCTGTGCCATATATAATTTATAATAATATTGATCCTAATATTATATATAAATTATAATAGTCTAGTTGGTGAGCACACATGGCGGCGCATCCTGAAAGCCCTTTAGAACCGGTTGGAGACACCAACCTACTAAGGTGTTTTATATTGTTGTGTGCTATATATAATTTATAATAGTATTTTTATATTAATTTTTATACATCTAGTTCGATCATAATCGACAAAAAGTTAAAACATAGATAATTGAACACAACTAAATGATAAATCACATAACATTCATTAACAACTTACATCCACATTTATAACAAATATACATATTCGGTTTGAAGTATACACAATTCAAATTACAACTATTTGTTTCATCTTTTTATTTCAGCGACTAGCTAGCTAGATCCTTTACGAGCATCACTCTTCGAAGCAGTACATAAACTTGTCGGTTCACTAGTCCTTATTACATGGTCGTCTCTATTTAACACATCGTGGATAACTCGCCTTTTGGATTCAACCTAATCGATAAGGAAGTTGAAGAGTGTCGATTTACATACGTCTTGCCTCAAAGTTTCGAGCTGACATCGATTAGGTCATGAATTAATCAATCTTTTAATTTATACAATATGCGAGGATCATGCGATGTTGAGTTTGAAGTATATTTACTCACCCTGCGTGAAACTCCAGCACACAGACATTTCCCCCTGTGTAGGTGTGCATAAACTTACATACGTAGTATACACGTAAATTGTTGCCTGACGGTTGAAGAAAATATTGTGTGGTGAAAAAAGTTAGAAAGCATGAAATGGATACATGCAATGTTAGAATGCTAACCATCTAGTGTGAGGAGCCGCCGCTTTGAGGCGACCTGTATGGTGACAGCTAGCGAGCTAGTGTGGAGCTGCTTGGCGGTGGCGAGCCAGCGAGGGAGGGCGCGGCGAGGTCCATGTGACTTCTAACACGACGATTTTGCCCCTAGTTAAATTGATGTGAAATGACATGTTTACCCTCTGCACTTGTGTACCTCCATTGGTATTTAACTACATTTTCCTTTGTATCTTTCATCGTGGAGCATTCAATTTAAGGGAATGAATGGCCTATGTTATCCGCACACACAGTAGAACTGCTGGTACGGATCCAGAGACTAGTGCATAGGATCCGACTCTGAAGATAAGTATAAAATTGATGGTTGACATGTAGCTTGCGAAAGGGAGAATCAATCGGAATGGAGAAATCGAGAAGGGGACGAAAGTCCAATTGTCCATGTTCCGCGTTGGCGACGGGATCCGGAGTAATTCGGGTGCGACTGGGTAGCTTACGATGTGCATGTCACGGGAAAGGAAAGAAAGCTACGGCGCTGCGAGAAGCGAGGGGAAGCTCGGTTTCATCAGGGAGGTAGTGAACGGGAGATCGAGCGCAGGGTGGAGCCGGCGTGAGCGAGCGGACGCACGCTGCCTTCTCGAGTGCAGGCACACGCGCGGCAGGCCAGTGCGGCTGAGCATTGGCGATCCGGTCACGTCAGCGACAGCGGTAGGGCCACGCGAGCGGCGACGAGCGCTTGGTCCCGAAGGAGGGTGGCGGATGCCGTCGCGGCGTGTAAGAACCGAGGGGGGTGGGGAGAGAGAGAAGGATGCGATGGATGAGAAAGGGAGACAGCGTCGGCCAGGTGCCCGACGTATTGCCGAAGAGGGGGGAAAAGATGAAAAATAGGATAGAGGGGCCGGGCTGCTATGTGGGTCCCGCCTAGGTTTAGCAGGGGCAAAACATGATTACAGGGTCTCTAGGGTTATTTTTCCAATTTTCTATAATTTTTAGTGGATTGTTGATGCATAGATCGATATAATTAGGTCTATAAGGAACATATTAAACATAAATTGCAAAAATAGCTAAACATGCTATGATTTCATGCTCTCGTCCCAACAAAAATCAAACATCACATATACTTTTAAATAATAGATCAATTTAACCAAGTTTTTTGTATTGTTACACATAAGATGGTTGCATATATTAACCCTTTGTACATGCTTTTCTTTACTATATATTATTAATTTCCTTTCATTATTCTGTTTTATGAAACCGAACCTATATATAGTGTTTATGATCAACTGCGAGATTCTGACCGATATTTCAATTGACCTACATATTTTGGATGCAGCTGTGTAATCTAAATTAATAATATGAGATATCATCTAAAACTGCTTAGCTTAACTACCACCCAACATCAAACGCATCAGGCATATTTTGATAAAAATATAATGTAATATAATATTATCTTCTTATCAGGCAGTCTGTCGACGTGGTGCGAACATGAAACTCTATCCTTCTGCCCCAACCTAACTTGATTTCAGAAAACAATAATAGGGAAATATAGTCACCACTTGAGCATCGGCCGTAGTCATCATCACCTTCCACATGCTATGACGTGGAGGAACAAGGCTAAGCGTCGGATACAAGGCACTACGGTAATCCGGATACCTGTACAGCGAATTTTTTGGGAAGGTGGAGGGGTGGACGCAGCCAAAAAAAGTAGGAGGCACTGAAACAATGTGTAACGTGTGACACCGTGAGATCCATGATGTTCATTATTCTTCATGAGGAATGGTCTACACATAAAACATAAAAAATTACTAATAGGGAACAAATAATAATTAAAAATAGTTATAAACATTACAACACAATGTTCCATATCAATAGATTTTTGTAAGGCAGTAACATAAGACACTCTTTCATTTGTTCGAACCGTTGCATGATTTTTCATTAGTAATGCTTCTAAATATGTCCTTCTCCTGGTTATGACGTCATTGCAGAAAATTAACAATCCAAACTCAGTCCTAAATTATACCTTGCATTGATTCTTCACTTATTCACTCTTCATTAAACCACTAAACCCTTACTCTGTCCCTGCCCACTGGCCACCTGTCCCCATGCACAACACCCCCGCCTGCCGCAGATGCAACTGGCCGCCGCCGCCCTTGCCCACTTGTTGCCGACCACTGGACGCCGCCGCCCCTGCCCCCTAGCCGCCTACAGCCCCACGCCTGGCCTCTAGCCGCTAGCCGCCGCCGCCTCGCGCCCCCGCCGGCGCTGGCCACCACTGCCAACCGCTCCTTGCCGGCTGGTTGGCGCCGTGCCACATGCCCGCTCTGCCTAGTGGCCAATGGGGAAGGAGGCGACTGGGGTTGGGACATGGGAATGGGAAGCAAATGCAAGGAGTTACCGATTGAGCTAGTGAGGTTGTGATGGGAGAGGTCGCGCGGGCGTTGGGCCATAAGCCTGGGCCGCCTGGGCAGATGGGGGTGTGGAGGCCACTAGGCTGTGGCCGTCCTTAAAGCCCAATCTGATGTTTAGCCCCTCATTTTCTTCTATTAGCTAGACTAAAAATTATAGGTGGGGCTCCCCTGTCATTCACCACATAGGTGGGGCTAACGCCCCACCTGACCCACTAGAGGGTTCGTCCCTAGGAAGGTGCCTCCCACGAGGTGAAGATTCGACCGTCTCAAGCAAGACAACCTTGTAATGAAGCGCAATCCACAATAGCATAGGAACTTCAGAAATTTTAATTCTAGTATTCTTTTTTATCTTTGGTTACAACAGGCATATGTGCCTTAATTATAAACAACTAGGTTAACATGCCCACTTTGTCTCCACAGATACAAGGAACCTGGAGGGAAAAGTGGCAAATTTAGTCCTATCTCCCATGTTTGCCCTTGTCAGATCGCCAAAGTAGATGTCTGCTCATCTTCTCTCCTCAATTGTCTTTTGCAGCTTTCGTGTCTAGAGACAAAACAATGGTTCAATCCATTCGTATGTACTTTATCTCTAACTGTTGTCAACACCCTCCTTCGTTTTGTAGCTACAGTGGTAGACATGGAGCATCTTAATCTAAATCTCGAGCTTCTTTTTGACTGTACGTCTTGAGCGGCAATTATATATAAATAGTTTCTTGAGGGCAATGATTGTTGTGCTTGTTGTCTAGGTGCAGCCTCGGGTGAGACTTCCACCTCGAGAAAACTTGGGAACACAAGGCATTTCAGGAAGCACCCTGCACGAGGCTTTGACCCGGTGTGGTCTCCTTGATACATGGCACCCTAGGAAGGAGCCCGCGTTGGGCTCCACCCGAGGTGGTCTCAATGAAACTTGGCTCTAGGCCTTGACCAAAGGTTGTCTCCGCGACACGTGGGGCCTCTTGCCAGGCTTTGGTTTGGGGTGATCTCTGGGACATGTTGTGCCCCCGGAAGGACCCTTGCATTTCTTTTTGTTAATATTAATTTAATGACTACGACATGCACTTGCAAAATTAATTGTTGGTTATTTTATGTTGCGTAACTAGGTTATCTATTATTTTTATTATATTAAAACTGAGGTAAATATAGATACTAAATTAATCCTCAAAAATGAGAAATTTTCATATTATTTGGAAGGAAAAAGAAAGATATCGTTGATTACAGTGGCACGAATTATAATGGCATAGATGAAAAGAAATAATTTTTATCAAATGTAACTAAAAATATATATATATATATTTGAGATATAAAATAATAGAGCAAAGTGTCTATGCTTTCATTTCGTCAATAACAAAACAACAATTAAAAATGAAAAAATAGTAGAATTAAGAGTCCATATCGGATTAAAAAGGTTCATAATCGAGATAATAAAAATAAAAAAATGTATAAAATTATAATAGATAATAATGAAGACAATAGTCACTACTAGAAAACTAACCTTCATATCATCTAATCACTACTTGCCGGATTCTAGCCGATACTAACAATGGCATCAGTACCGGTTCGTGGCTCCAACGCTTCCAAGAACGGTTGGTGCCTCCAACCGGTACTGATGCTATAACAACAATTATGGTTTGTGTCACAAATCGGTACTAATTAAAAGCCCCTAGAAAGCGAGTAAAAGCCAGCTAGCACGAAGACTTAGAAGTACCGGTTGCAAGCTCCAACCGGTACTGATGCATGCTTATTAATACCGGTTCGTGACTCGAATCGGTACTGATGCCTTATTTCTGAAAAGTGTAAAAGGTATGTCTATCCTAGTTATAACAGAGCGTGTGATTGATGAGTTGCCTAGAAGAGTGTGGTATGAGTCATGAGAATCCTATTTTCAAGTATTGGTTCTTCCAATATTTCAAAACCTTTTTATAGCAAGTTGAAGATCCTTTAGTACGGTTGGTTGAACCGGTACTGCTGCCTATGGAACATCAGTCCCCAATAGGCTGTACCGGTTAAAAAAGGTTTTGAAGGTCCTCACCAATTGGCATTGAAGATGATTTCTATAGCAGTGAGTCCGCGGAGAAATCTAGTCATATAAATAGTACCGGTTCAAAATTCAGTGGTGGAGACTCGTACCATTCTGTATGTATTGAAGGTGATTTCTATAGTAGTGAGTCCACGCAAGATTAAAGGTTGAAGAAAAATCTAGTCATATAAATACGCAGGATACGTGTGATAACAGTTAACGTGGCACCCAATATGCGCGTATATGGCCACGGGCTGTCCGACGTTCGAGTTGCAGCCACATCATGCGAGCAATTCTTCAATTAATTTTTCTCTGCTCGATCGATAGCAGATCAGCTATCTTCTCATTAGCTCCATGTTATTGGACAAGAAAAGGAATCATCTCTAACATCCCAATTTGGGGAGTTTTTCCAAATTTTTGTCAAATCCGAAATTCGTTCGAATTTGTGCTTGGTCTGGCTCGTGGGTCCCACTGTTTGACACTATAGCCACTCTCTCTCTGTTCTTCTCTTTCTTCTCCCCCGTACTTCCACTGTTCTCTGAGCCGCCGTTGGTCAACCGTCCCCTAGCCACGTTCCTACTCCATCGATCTCTCTGCAGCACAGTGCTGGCCGCGCCGCGCGCCGACTACATCATGCCCGCGCCGCGTGCGTGCGTACCTCTTCAAGCCGTGCCATGCCTTGGCACC
This sequence comes from Raddia distichophylla, assembly GCA_005191435.1. NCBI lineage: Eukaryota > Viridiplantae > Streptophyta > Magnoliopsida > Poales > Poaceae > Raddia > Raddia distichophylla. Next base: position 1,208,207 of record SPJY01012978.1, read on the forward strand.
ACCGCCTGCAGCCGCGCTGAATCCACGCGCGCTCTGTCGACGCCCACTTCTCCTCTGTGTTCCCCAAGCGTGCCCCCGTGACCCCCGTTCTAGCCCACAGCCAATAAAACCCCGTAGCGCCCCATCTGCCTCTCTTTTCCAGTTTCCCCCAAATCCGCTCCTCGCCGGCGCTGAAGGATTCAAGGCGAAACCGTGAGCCTTTCTGCAATTCATCGCCTCTTTGAGAACCTCCTTCACATTTCCCCTCTACCAATTTCAGGCGAGGACCTCCATGTCGCCGTACCGACGTGGCCCTGTTTCGGCTACCGCCGCGGGCTCCGTTGTCCACCGCCTCCGCTCAAGCTCGCCTCTGTCTCGAAGCCCCGTAAGCGTCCCCGCACTCATCTATAGCTCCCCGCACACGCACATGGCTTGTTGGTTCTTAGCGCGCACTCACGCCGCCGGCGAGGCCATGACTTGGTCGCCGCCGCCGCGCCACCTTGTCCGGCCACCACTGGCCCCGACGCGAGCACCGTTAGAGCCCTTAGGGCCGGTAGTTGACCGTGCGGGCATTCGCTCGGTCGGAGATGCTCCGTAGCGCCGCCGTGTCGCGCGCCGTCGCCGGCGAGCCACGTCACTGAGCTTGAGGAAGAAGATGACCCGGAACCATCCGATCTAGCGCTGTGATTCGTGCAGAGATGGGCTGTTGGGTCGCTGACATGTGGGGCCCTCGGCCAGAAAACAATTCGCACGCTGGATCCGGGCTGGAGTCCACGCCAAGTGGGCCCCGGTCCCATCTGTCGTGTTTAGTGGTGGCGCTCGAGGAGCTCGCGCTTTCGATTTGCGATGGCGCCCCTCAGGAATCCGCTTTCAGCATCACCGCCACAGATGTGCGGGCGCGCTGCGCGCAGCGTTCGTTGGGCCGTGGGCTTTATCGCGTTACTGAGCCGTCCGCTGGCTGGCTCGGCCCGTTCCAGTAAATTTATTTTTCCAGCTTTTCCCAATTAGCTTAAATACCGATATTAGCTCGTGATTTATCTAAAATAGCTAGATGCACCCAAAAATTCCGGAAAAATTTAGATAAATATTAGAGACCTTTTATGATTTTATACAAATGTAAACACGGCCTCTGTATAAAGGAAATTGGCACTCATAGTTGAAATGAGAACTCTCTTATATAGAAATCTTTAAGTTAATTCTAGGGTAATAGTTTGTTTACTAACTAATGACTTAGATTCCAAATATTCCTTAGAAAAATATATTAGCTGAATGAGTGCCTCAATAACTATAGGAATATTCCAAAATAACATTTCCAATTAAATATATGTATATGTATTTATGTATGCATCCGTAGGAAACACATTAATTCTAGACACCTACCATTAACTAGCTTTTCCTTAAAATAATTGGTTTAAGATGCTGACCTAGGAATATATATACAAATGATGCTTAAAACCTAGGATTAACTCCTTATCTAGGAAGGTTTAGTCTATAGTCAACTCCGCTAAACTTTAACCGTACATAGGTGGAAATTTCGATAGTCGTCATTTTCTGTTACCAAGACACCCTGATCACCCTTTGCGTACTTAATCGTACCAAATCGTATTTTTGGGGTTTAGAGACTAGTACATATTACTAATATTATTTATTAATGCACTATGGCATGCATAACATTTCATACGCAAATTAGGGTCGCTGATCAACCTTAGGTATTTATGCCGGTAGTTTGACCTAGATCGTGCATGCATCATGTTTTCCATAGCATTATTAGTAGTAATTTTTTGTTATTGGCATGATTAGACGTAGGCGATCCCGAGGGGATATTTGGGGACGCCGCAGAGGACCATCTACCGGATCAAGACGAGTTAACACTTACTCTTTATATGTGATCTGTATTAGGGAGAGACAGCGACTCTCCTTAGTGCGGATTAACATCGCTAATATCATGTTCATTACCCAGTTTTCCTTAAATTATGTTGTTTATTTACTAAAGATGTATGCTTATTAGATTGCCTAATTGTTAATCATGTTATACTTATACATGCCTGTCTTAAAATGTTTAGCCTTAATGACTGCCTTGATTGTCATTGCTCTTGTTAGCCTATGATTAGTCTGGTAACCACTTTAACCCTACCTAATGGGTAAAATTTGCTTATACTGGCTTAGGCTTAACAAATCTTCTGGCTAATAGCCATGGAACGGTGAACCGATATTCACCGAAAATTCATGATTCTCATTCAATATGATTTGACATGTGACAGTTAGGGCTGGTAGATGCATGTTGGGTTGCTTGTGCTTGTGGGTATGGATATGTGGGGACTCGGTCGGTTTGGGCTGGTCGGTTGGGAAAGTTCAAGTGTGTGGTGTGGTGTGGTCGATGACCGTGGAAGTAGAGAAAGAAAGGTGGGTTGCCCCTAGTTGGATTTGGACATCCTGAGGGATGATTAAGGCGCGAGATGCCTAGTGCTGGGTTTAGCCTGGGGCTTACCCAGGAGGAGCGCGGATAGACACGCGTAGCGGGGAATCGCTGCCATCCGGGATGGTTCCAACACAACGCGTGGCCATCACGCGGAGCACCGGACTTGGATTGTCAGGAGTGAGCGCTCCGGGAGGCCCTCTGGGATCAGTCTCGATAGGGGCCGGAATGGGCCTTCACCCGGGGTGAAAAAGGCCACACATCCCCAGGATGACGGTCGGCTAGTGTGGGCCGGCAACCCTACTAGGCCGGGGTGATCATGCCATGGCATGTGTGGTCCGCAACAAGATTCGCCAAATCTTGAAATGATGGCAGAACTAGGATTGGTTGGGGACAACCAGGAGAAAGTCTGGTTGGGAGCAACCAGGAGAAAAGTTCGTGAGGAACTGATAAGCTGGTATGGTGATGGTGTAAGCTGGTTGGGTCTACGATCAATGGTTGGTCAATTTGTGCGTTGATTGTGTATAAGCTGGTATGGATTGAGGTGATTATATAAGCTGGGTTTAAGTTGAGGGTTGGTCGGTTGGTGTGTTGATTGTCGTATATGGCTGATAGTTGGCTTCGGGATGCATGATTAAGATGGAAACCTCTGATTTATGCATACAAGACAAGTATTAGGTAATGCTAGTTAGGTTATTTCCAAAGGTCTTACAAACATGGCTTTACGCAAATAAAATAACCCTCTCCTCCAAATAAAGCCGTGTACACTAAATGCATTAAGGGAAGTGTTAACTACCCAACGTTTGGATGACGCTGACCTCGCCTACTTACCATCTTTAGGCAACGGAGTCGAAGATAACCCTTACGCGTGTCTCGAAGACGACGGATAGGACCATGGTGGACCCGAGGAGTTTTAGGGACCGCTCCAGTCGCTGAGGGACCGTAGTCGATAGGAAATTCTTTTGGGTAGATATTTTGGTGTCCGCTGTACTCTAAACTATTCTTTTGTAATTTAAGGCGTGTATGGGCCGCCTTACTAAAGTCGCCTAAGGGCGCAACTCGGTGATGTAATATTCCAGAATTTATTCTATCGATGTATGCTTGTATCGGCTACTTGGTCTTTTGCGCTAGTGTACTGATCCAGGGGCTAGTGCACGGGATCGTCGGCCCTCATGGTAAGTTAAAATTGAGGGGTGACATCATCTCATCTGTGTAGTGACTCCATCAATGAGATCGAGGTGTTGTGCATGAAGAGAGTTGGCCTTCGACAAGGAACAAATCAGAAACTTAAAGATCCGCAATGGAGGTCGTATATAGGATTCCAAACATGTATTATGTAGAAACGTTTGATCCAAAATTTTCAACTACTTGCTGGTTAGTCCGAAGGGAAGAGATAATTAAAGCATCGTGGCTTTGCAGAGTCGGACCAACTACACGTGATGTCCTCTAGCGATCTGCAGGAGCACACCGCCGTCTTCTTCAGGGTGTTTTTTTAGGTATCCATCGATCCCATGTAGACGATACTACGTACACATGGTTAGATTGAACACGAACTCTTAGATTAAAAGAAAAATCCATATCAACTACAACAATAAAATGTTATCTTAAAAAAGAGTTAAATGGATCCACCATTTTAATCCTAAAAAAAATTCTACATTAATCGCATTACAGGAAATGAGAACTGTGTTGGCGGTTGAAAAACATTTGTCAGCGGCAAAAACACCGCTGACACAGATTTAAATTCTATGTCGACGGCCCAAACACAGACCGCTAACATTAAAACACAATGTGGGCGGCCAAAAATAAGCCGCCCATAGTGGTCACGCCGCCTCGCCCGCCTAACAGCAAATTTGAAATTTGGAGCCCGCTCAACTAAACTCTATCGACGGCAAAGTCTAGCTATGTCATTGACACAGAGGCACCTAGCTCACGACATCTTAACGGCCTAACGAAATAATCTCAGGATGGGCCCGCATGGCAAACATAGGACGTCTCTTACGTGATGGGCCTACTTGGGAGTTCCACTAGAGGAGTCAGGCAGAATCAGTGTCATCAGCATAGGTTATGCTGCCCAAAAAAACAAATAAATGTCGTCGGCCCCATTTATGTCGCACACAAAATCTATGTCGGGGGAGGACCTTCTGCCGCCAACAAAACACAAGACCCTGATTCTTTCCGGCCCACCTGCATCATTCTTTCTGGGCAGCATAAATTAAGGCTACTGACATAGTGCAGTTTTTGTGGGCGGCTTAAGAGTAGACCGCTGACATAAAGCTATTTGTGTGGGCGGCATTAACCGATAGCACCCACATAGACCCCCAAGCCCCCCAGACCCTTTCCGGCCCACCCGCGGCTCAATCGACACTATCCTATGTGCAATCTAAGGTTATAGGGCATGCACGCTACATAACAAGTTGTTCCACGAGGTTACATTGAACTACGTTGCACTTTCGGTATAGGATCCTTCGAAACATTGACGTGTGTGGCACAAAGCTGACACAAAGTGTAGGTTTGGAGGGAACATGTGCCGAATGTGCAACGCAAGGCTATAGAGCCCCATGGAATGACTTGTGATGTGTTGTGCATGTCCTAAAACCTTAGATTGCACATAGGACAGTGTCGATCGAGCCGCGTGTGGGCCGGAAAGGGTGAGGGGGCCTTCGGGGTATGTGTGGGCGGGACAAAAAGGGGCCACCCACAATTCTTATTCTGTATTGGCGGCATAGTGGGAGGCCGCCCACATTGCTCCGTATGTGTGGGCGGCAGAAAAGTAGGCCGCCCACATAAATAAGTTTGCGTGAGCGGCATGAACTAAGGCGGCCCACACAGACCCCCAAGGCCCTCCAACCCTTTCCGGCCCACCCGCGGCTCGATCGACATTGTCTTATGTGCAATCTAAGATTTTAGGACATGCACAACACATCAAAAGTTCTTCCATGGGGTTATATTAACCTGCGTTGCTCTTTCGGTACAGGTTTGTCTGAAACCTTAACGTTTGTGGTACAAAGCTGACACAAAATCTAGGTTTAGAGGGAACATGTGCCGAATGTGCAATGCAGGGTAATACAGCCCCGTGGAATGACTTTTGTTATGTTTTGCATGCCCTAGAACCTTAAATGGCACATACGACGGTGTCGATTGGGCCGCGGGTGGGCAGGAAAGGGACTGGGGGCCTTAGTGGTCTGTGTGGTCTAGATAAAAAGAAGCCGCCCACATTTGTTCATCCGTGTGGGCGGTATAAAGGGAGGCCACCCACATAGCTTCCATTGTGTGGGCGGCATAAAGTGAGGCCACCCACATAGACCCCCCAAGGCCCCTTACCCGACAGAAATTGATTGGCCCATGTGGGGGGGTATAAATGGGGCCGACGACATTGATTTGTCTATGTGGGTGACGTTCATTTTTCCGCCGACACAATGTTGTTCCAATGACTTGTGGGCCGCGCCAATGAAGACGACCGTTATGTATATTGTGTCGGCGGTCTTGTAAGGCTATGTCGGCAGCTTTTGGCCGCCCACAGAGGTACCACTTTTGAAAATTAAGAGGCCCATGCACTAAGTCCTCACTTGACATAGCGCACGGGCTAGCCCTCGCCGCCGCTCCCCCGTTCCGCCCCATGCCACCGCGGCAGCCAAACGTTGCCACCTCGCCGCTCCCCTCGCCCCATTTCCGCTGGCGGCCCTCCCCCGTGCCGCCGCCGCCACTCCCTCGAGCCGCTTCTATCTTGGCCCACCACCACCTCCCCCCACCATGCCTCCCTCCGCCGCCGACGCAAGTACGTTCGGTATATTTTTAACATTTTATAATGTTGTTGCTGTGTCGTCGGAGTTTTGTTAACTAACAAGATTAGTAGATATGATTAATTAGCACATTTGCAATTACTGACTTAATACACGATGCCTTCCGTATATGAAATGAATTGCATTTGTGTCGTTTGCCAAGCCGGAGTCAAACTCGTTCGAGGCTGCCGCATATTTTCCTAAATAACTCGGATGGTGATTCGTTGTGTTCTATTATGAAAGGTGTTGCGGTTTCGAACTGTCCATGTTTTGGATAGCCCACGGATGTGCGTTTGAGTGCGGTGCTCGTTGCACGAGAGTGTACTGTTGGAATTCCGACGGCATGGCCCTGACGTTCTTCCAGTGCAAAACATAAGTGTTACGCCGTACCCATCGTTGCACTAGGAGAACTGTAGGGTTATGCTCCCAGAATTTCAACTCGTGCACTCTCGTGCCACGGGTACCGCACTCATGCCCACATCCATGGGTGGGTAAGCCATCCTATTTTGAATGCATGAATGGACATTATTTAGTAAGCGATGGAAGATCGGTGGTGGATGTACGATGGCTGGATGAAGTCTGGATGATACACGGACGAGTGGTTCAAAAAGGCTACAGCTTTCCTGCAAGATGCTTTCCGAAGATTACCCAACCCTAACGCAGCGGTCGTGTGGTGTCCCTGCGCTCCATGATCGAACAATGATGCGGCTCGGGACTACGATCTCTCCCCCGAGGAAAATTTCGAGCCACATGCCCAGCAATTCGAGATGCTACTTGATTATGCCAAGTTGTCACTGCATGAGCATACCGATATAACCGTGCTCTCCGCAGTGTCGCGTCTAATAATGTGAAGACTGAGTACAACCTGTCAGCTAATTGCTTCAGCGACCTTTGCAAACTGTTGGATAGCCTGCTTCCGAGTGGACATAAGATGACTTCAAATCTCTATGAGTCAAAGAAACTTCTTAGCATGTTAGGCATGCCAGGTGAGAGGATAGACTATTGCCTAAATTTCTGCATGTTTTACTGAAAGGCTGATTGTGGGCTGACTAATTGTAAGCATTGTGATGAGAGTCGATACGTGAAAGTTAAAGGACGTGATTGTACAGTGAGACAGACGAAGGTGGCCCTCAAAACCTTTCGTTTATTTCCGATAACTCAATGTCTACAACATATGTACATGTCTAAGTCCATGGCGAGACACATGAGCTGGCACAAAGAGACCAAACGTAGAAGGAGGGCGTGATGATTCATCCATCAGATGCAGAAGCCTCAAAGCACTTTGATCAACAACACCCTGAATTCGCCACCGAGCCCAGAAATGTGCGTACTGGACTCTCCACCGATTGGTTCACGCCATTTAATATGACCGTGCAGCCGTACTCGTGCTGGCCATTTTCTGTTATCCCGTACAACTTGCCGCCTCAACTCTGCATGAAAGAAAATTACATGTTCCATTCTGTTATCATACCTGGGTCTAAGTCTCCTGCAAAAAAAATTAGAACTATTTATGAAACCACTGGAAGAAGACTGACTTATGGAACGAAGAAGTCTTGACATTTGATAGCTATAAGGAGCAAAACTTTAGAATGTGCGCCGCATATATGTGGCCCATACACAATTTTCGGACGTATTGCATGTTCTCAGTGCTGGGAAACGGGTAGGCTACACGAGCACAAAATCAAAATTTTCTTCCACCGTTCACCCAAGATCACATGCGAGAAGGAGATCACAGATCGTTACCCTTGACGCACAGGTGAAGTTGAAGCAGACACGCGTGTGTAGGTAGACATGAACGTCCCAATCACCACCGAGTGCTTGCCTGTGCTCTCCGGTGCTCCCCGGGTGCTCGCCGGTGATCCAACCGAACAATGCGTCCGCGTACGGCAATGCCTCTACCGGTATCCACACGTACCGAGCAAGAACACCACAAGGGGTGTGCTAGTACCTCGCCGTGCGGCTAGGGTTTCTAGGGAGGAGGGGCGCGCGACGAATAGGCATGGTCAAGGCTCTACTCATCAGGTACGCCGCCCCCGCGCCTTGCCTTATATAGTCGCACTAGTGGGCTTCGGCCCGCTAGGGTCTCATCTCCTACGCGGATCATATCCATGCAGTAACCATTTAAACAGTTCCAACCCGTTAAGTGTGTGACCCATTAGGTTTAGTGCAAGTCGGCCGTGGATCCGGAAACCCATTTCCGATCCACCGATAAACAACGGCACCTAGCAGTACGTATTGACCGACGAATGCACAGAATTAATATTCTACTGAACCTTGATACACTCACATATCGATCCCTTTGCCACACGATACCGATCAAGCACAAGACGAGATGCGCGCCACCATTGTTGATAGCTCGATTACTTCACTCGATAGTGTAATGGATACAAAGCATGATAATTCCTTAGTCATATCAGCACGGCCGTGCGCTTTCCCTATCCATCCACACGAGGGGCCAGAGTTATCTCTCCTGTTATCAAGGAGGGGAATATTCCATCTTGATCATCACACCCCTGGCTATGTATCGTGGCATACCCAGTAGTCACGTTTATAACTACCTTGTTACAATATAGCGTTTGATGACACCAAAGCATACGAGTCAACATGCTGGGCATTCATGACAATCTCATGTCTAAGGACCATATAGGCATACCTCTCAAGACTATACGCTGATGGCACTATAAGAGATAACAATCTCATAACATCTCGGAGTGGGTCTATCCGACTACCCACGTTCTCCAACATGTGTCCATATCATTGGTTTGATATCTCCATATCTATGTTATGTGAAACATTACCATCAACCAATACATATACTGATCAAATCATAACCGCTCCTCGTAATGATATGGATCATAGACCCGTTTAGAATAATGTCACATAACAATATGTTTCACAATCAAGTTGTACCCAATGGACAAAATCGTAAAATTTATTCAGGGAACCGATAAACAATGAGTAAATGAACAAAGACGTGGTACAATCATCACTATGATTGATCCTCGGTGTGGAGCACGCATGAAAAGTTGTCGTGCTCAAAATGCCTAAGTAACACTAATGCATTCACACTGAAAAAAGGGGGTAAGGCTTGTTGGTTTGAATGTCACCGTTGTTTCCTGAAGCCGAACCATCCATTTAGGAAGCAAAGAAATGCATTTTGTAAAGGTATGGTTGTGACGAAGAACTGGCTAACAGAACGGTTTAAAGTGCAGGATATAATCGACTGGCATGACAATCTGGTAGTGAAGGGGTACGACGCAAACTATGGTAAGTTGGACCATTGGACTCATAACTGTACCATTTACATCCTTCCTTACGCAACACATCTGAAGCAGCCGCACAATCCCGATCTGATGCACCAAGAGAAATACATGTGCGAGACAGTTGTGAATATAAACTGGGACATCACACAAAAGACTAGAGATCACAAAAATGCTCGAGAGGACTGCGCTTTGATATGTAATCGGCCAGACATGAACCTCGACAAGAATGGGTTGAAACCTAGGGCAAAATACTACCTTATGCGTGGACAAATTAGGCAGATTTTACTTTGGATTTAAGGAAAAGGTTAAATTTCCAAATGTTTATGCAGCGAGATTCGTCATGCCATTAGTGCAGAGCAATGCAAGTTAAATAGAATGAAAGACCACAACAACAAAGTTTTCATAGAGCGTCTGTTTCCAGCCGATGGCGTGGATATGTTGACAACACTATTTGTATCGCATTGTTAGAACTTAACTTTTTTTATCGAGAACTGTGTTCAAAAGAGCTATCCGCATCGAGGATGGAGGAATTGGGGAAGGAGATTATTGTGCTCGTGACAAAGCTCTTGAAGATTTATGAACTGATTTTTTCAACTGCATGCAATATTTACTAATACATCTACCATATGAAGCAAAAGTTGGAGGGCCAACACATCACATGTGGATGTATCATGTGGATCGCATGATGAAAAGTCTTAGAGCGAAGGTGAAAATCAAAACACGAGTCGAAGGAAGTATTGCCGAAGTTTGGCTGACTCAGGAGATCGCATACTTCACAGACAAGTACTTGGAGTCGAAGAACAAGGTCCATGTAACACAGCCGAGGTATAAGAACGCACATTGTAAAAGTACTTCCAACCTTGAGGTATTTCATGACCAAGTCGGATGCAATGTTGGTAAAAGCACCACACATGACATGGATGCAGAGGAAAAATTGCAATTCGGCTATACGTGTATGACAAAACGGATGAAGTGAAGGCGTGCATCGAGTAAGTTAGTAAATTTATGTATGATATCATAAATATATACTTATTCTGTAAATAATTGAATAAAATATTGCACTCAATTTATTGAAGAAGAGTGGAGAAGACCAGGTGAACCTTCGGGCAAACAAATTATGAAGCTGAAACGACGAGATGGCGGACAAAACCATCCATACTTTCTAACCTGTTTCCATTATTATGTAAGTTTATTCCTTTTATATAAGATACAGTTTCATTAGCATGTAAAATCTTAATGAATCTTGTCGCACATGCTTGTGCAGTGTCAAAGACATTCCAGCGTGCACGACGATATCCGACAAATGTCACATGGGTGCAGCCATAGAATTAAGTTCCATGGATGCTATGGTTGGCATGGTTATTGATTTTGGTCCGAAGCGGCTGAGTCTGCTAGCCCAAATGCAACTACGGTGAATAGCGGCGTCATGAGTTATGTCACAGACAACCTTGGTGATCCAGACTTAGAATATAATTGGATCATTGAGGAGATTGTAGAAATATCTTATAAAGGCAACAATGTTCTCTCGCTAGTGCTGTTTCGGTGCTGATGGTTCGATCCTGAGAGTGGGGTGTGGACTATTACCAAACTTGGACTAGTTGAAATCAATCATAAAAAGCTGTATTAGAAGCCTGACGTGTTCATTCTCTCCGAACAAATCGAGTTGGTGTTCTATCTGGCATACGTGCACCCAGATTACAAAAAATGGAGGATTGTTGTAACATCCCAATTTGCAAAAAAAAAATACTAAAAGGAAGGCATCCATATTTCATGTGTACCAATTTTGAAAAATTAATTTGAAAATGTGTTACCATCTAAATACTAAATTGAATATTTTGAATTTTAAAATAATTATTGCAAACGTGAAAATCATATTTTCTTATGGATAAATAATTTGATTTTGAAATTTTAAAAATAAGTATTTTCAAAAACCAAAAGGATATTTTGGTAATTAATATATATTTTAAATAATTATTGGTTCTAATTTTTAAAACCATACTTTGAATTTTAAATAATTATTTGCAAAGGCATGAAAATTTATTTTCGTAATTAATATTTTGAATCTAGATTTAATAGAAATCATATGAATTTCAACCAATATAATTATAATAATTTCGATACTTTGCCTTTAACTAAAAATTATTAAATTATTAAATGGAAAATAAAAATCTTATTCCTGCCAGTGGGCCCCACCGCTTTCTTTTCTTTTTTCTTTTTCTATTTTTCCTTTTCTCCTTTTCTTCCTTCTTTTCTTTTTCACTTTTTTCCTTTGTTTTCCTACTGCCTTGTCTTCTTCCTCCGTCCGCAGCAGTGACTCCACCTCACTTGCCATGCGCCGCTTCAGCCGGTTCGCCGTTGGCCACGTCCACCCCTCTCCAGAAGTTCACCAACGCCGCCGAGTCCCACCAAGTGGCTCGCCGCCGGTCTCACTGCTGTCGGCTTCCCCCTTTTTGTCGTCGCCTATAAAAACCGGAGCTCGCGGCCGCCGCTCTCTCCCGTTCCCCCTCTTTGTTTTGGCGCCCCGTACAGTGGTCGTCACCGCCGGTAAGTCACCGACAGTGGTCGTCACCGCCGGTAAGTCGCGTTCCACCTCCACGGTCCCGTGAGTTCACCGCCCCATCCCGTACCTCCTCCACTGCCCCTCACCAACTAGAGCTCGCCGCCACCGTGATTACCACTGCCCGAGCCACCTCCGCAGCGCCGCATTGGCTGGGGCCGCCCTGACCCGCGCCTCACAACTCCGAGCTTTCTCGCATCTCCCCGAAGCTCACCGAGCTACTTACGCCCCTCCTCTCGTCATCAACGGAGCTTTCTCCGTGCCGCCGACCGCACCCCGAGAACACCCGAGCCTTCCTCCTTATTTCTGAAAGAGGACGCGGTGCTACGCTAGCGAAAACAAAATTTTCTACTGCGACCACCCAGGAAGCAAGCGAGTCAGGGATCACAGATCGTTACCCTTGCAGCACGTTAGCAGCGGAAGTAGAGTGGGTGAAGCCTCCCCGTGTGCTGCAAAGCACTGTACGTAGTCGAACTCGACGCGGTACAACTCATACTTGTCGCGGATGTAACCGATCCTCTCGATCAGCGCCGGCGCAGGAGCGACGACGCCTCTACGGTATCCACACGTCCAGAGTTGGAACGCCGCGCGTTGGTGTGCTAGCACTCGTGCGTGCGGCGGCTAGGGTTTAGAGGAGTGGGGCGTGGTGGCGGCCAGGGTTTCGTGGTGGGGAAGACCCGCCCACCCCGCGCCCACCTCTCCAATTTATAGAGTGCACTAACAGGCTTTCTACTAGAGATGCCCATTATGACTCGCACTATTGGATCTTCTACAATAGAAACCCATTAGTGCGCAGTGGATCTAAATCCGCACAAACCCATTAATGGATCGAATCCATTAGTAATGTTCCAACCCGTTAAGTGTGTGACCCATTAGGCTCATGTACAAGTCGGCCACGGTCCTGGAGAAACCTTTCTCCAGACCACAAGTCAATAGCGGTGCCTAGCAGCACATAGTGACCCTCGAATGCACACGATGATCGAATCAGCTAAACCTCGATACACTCACATAGGATCCTTTTGCCACACGACATCAGTCAAGCTCAAGGCAAGAAGCGTGCCACCCTTGTGATAGCTCGACCCATTCACTCGTCAATGTAATGGATATAATTGTGACTAACTCTTTAATCACTTTAGCATGGCCATGCACTTTCCTTATCCATCCACACCGAGGGGCCCAGAGATATCTCTCCTGTTACCAAGGAGGGGCAAATTCCATCTTGATCTCTTACACCTCATGTCATGTTTCATGGCATACCCGTAAGCTACCTTTATAACTTCCCTGTTACGGTGAAGCGTTTGATAGCCCCAAAGTATACGACTACGCATGCTGAGAATCAATAAGGATCTCAGGTCGAAGGACCGTATAGGTATACCACTCGAGACTAACCCTGATGGCACTTTTAAGATAACTATCTCAGCAGTGTCTCGGAGCGGGTCTATCCAACCCCATGTTCTCTAACATGTGCCCACATTATTGATTTTATATCTCCATATAAATGATACGTGAAACGTTACCATCAATCAATACATGTGCTGGTCAAATCACTATTGTTCCATATAATGATATGTGACCAGGGATCATTTAGAATAATGTCATATTGACAATGTGTTTCACAATTAAGTCGTACTAAATGAACAAAGAAATGACATTTATTCAGAGAACTCATAAGTACATGATCATAGACGTATGATACAATCATCTCACATGATCGCCTCTAGGGCATATCACCAACAATTTCCCCTCTATTTCCTCGGAGAGCGGCACCGCCATTTGATGGATTCCTCGTCACCCGAGGTTGCGACACCGCATCCCCTGTTTTATAGCACCTACAAGTGGGCCCGCTCTGTCAGCGCCTTCCTCCCACTGCTGCCTGGGCCCCGCCTTGTCAGCACCTCCCGGCTCCTCTCTCACGTCACCGAGCTCGTATGCGATCATCATCATAATCACAGAGCACAGGAAGTAGGGTATTACCTCTAGAGTTGAGGGCCTAAACCTGTATAAATCGCATTCTTATGCTACCATCTAGTTTGGATCTTGAGCATGCCCCGTACAAATTCATTGCCGACGGTGACCCCCGATCAACTACCCGTCGACAGTTGGCGCGATAGGTAGGGGCCTGCGTCAAGATCGTTGCTCAAGCTAGATGGCTTCCTCGAGATCACCGTCCGTCGCTCTGAGGCTAGGGTAGTCGCTGCGCTTTGGCTCCCTAGACTTCATCGCCGATGGCATTGGCAATCTTTATCTCTCCCCTCCTGGAGAGATCCCTCCTGTCTTAGGATATGCGTACAGTCCCACTTTGCATATTTCCTCGTGGAGGGCGAAGAAGGATTCGGCGGAACCACTTCCGCGTTCACAGACTTACTCCAGCCCGATGAAGACTCAGCGCACCTGACTGGATCTCCCTCCGGTCTTAGGAACTTTGCCGCGACAAGCGCGCAGGCAGATCCTAAGACAGGGATAGAGGTGACCACTTGGGAAATAAATTTACAGATCCAGTCGGACTCAATCAATCGGATCCATCCATGTTCGTGGGTGTCATTAACATTGGCCAACCCATTGGACAAAGCGAGCAGGTTAGCCTCTCCCTCTCTGATTCAAAGTCCGACGGGAGCACAGAAATCTCCAATTACTGGGAGGTCTTCATCCTTGGCGCGGACGACCATCACTCGGCCTCGCAACCAGTCGGGACACAAGGCGGCCGTCGCTGAGGCGGTCGACGCGAACCCGCGCCGCACCGAGGATCAAGATCGCATGCAACAACTACGCATTCGCGGACGCAATGTCCGGAATGAGCTGTGCGCTGTGAGATTAAGGGATCAAGACGTCTACACCACTCCCCAAGCAAACATTGTCACATCGAAAACTCTCCTTGAGACCATCGCACCGCAGCTACCTGAGAACAGCCCACTTGTCCAGACCTTGGCTCTCGCCATGGCCATGGTCAAGATGGCAGCCATTCAGCAGAATGAGGCGCACCCCGCTCCCATCACCTCGGCTCACAGCCGCTCTGGGCGTAACTGGAGCAGGGCGCGCACCTCGGATGCTGGCGGGTCCCATCCGTCGGTGGGTCATGACCTTCGCCACGAGATTGAAGCCAAAAGAAGGGAATGCGCCGAAGGCTATCGGCTCTACCACAGCTATCGCAGTCGGCGCCACGACGATCACGCAGAAAGCACTGCCAGTCGGCGTGCCATCGCCAAGACCCGCGGCCGGAGAATCGTAGCAGATCTCCGTAGCGGCAGCGGCCTCGACCCTTGGAGGAGATTCGGGCCTTTACCTCGGACCTCCGCCGAGTGGTTTGGTCGGATGGTTTTAACCTCAAAGGCATCGATAAGTTTGATGGCGAGAGGGATCCAAAGAACTATCTGCAGGTCTATGCCTTAGCAGTCAGCGCAGCAGGAGGAGATCAGAATGTGATGGCAAACTATCTGCCAGTCGCACTGACCCCAACCGCTCAAACCTAGCTTACGGGACTTCCGGAGAACTCCATCGAGTCTTGGGACGACCTCCAGGAACAGTTCGTTGCCAATTTCCAAGGGACCTATGAAAGGCCCACGGGGAGATGGGAGATTGGACAGTTACACAGGCGCAAGAACGAGAATCTCCGCGAGTTTATCAAGCGCTTTACCAAGAAGAAGAACGAGATCCGGAACGTTTTGGAGCAAACGGTCATCGACGCCTTCTTTGTCGGATGTAAATCCGAGGAATTAATTAGGCAGATGACTCGGGACACCCCGCGTAATCTCAAGGCTATGTTCACAATGGCGGACCAAGAGGGCAATGCCGAGGAGGCCATCATGAACCATCGCGGTGGCAACGAAGGAGGCTCCAAGAAGAAGCCCAATAATGAACAGAACAAACCGATGGACAAGAAACGCAAAGGGGACGAGATGGTCGCCAACGTGGAGCGTTATCGACCAAGCCTCCCAACGACAACGACTACAACAAGGTCATGGAAGCGATATGTCCCTTTCACCCCGTGGAAAACATGATGCCAAAGATTGCCTTATTCTCCAGAAGTTCACCGACAACACGAAGCAACCGGCGGCCAAGGAAGGACACGGCAAGAAGCCTGATGGAGACTACCAAGACGCCGAGCGCGAGATCAACTACATATTTGGGGGCTCCGATGCGTATGAGTCCAAGCGGAAGCAGAAGTTTACCACTCAGGAGGTCAACGCAATCATGCCTCTGGTCCCCAAGTATCTGCGCTGGTCAGAGGTACCCATCACCTTCGATCGATCAGACCACCCAGATCGGATCGCCTTCCCTAGGAGGTATCCTCTGGTGCTGGATCCGGTCGTTCAAGGAAATAAATTAAAGAGGGTCCTAGTCGATGGCGGGAGCGGGATTAATTTAACGTCCTCTTCGTCAAGACTCTAGATCAAATGAAGATTCCTTGCTCCGAGCTACGGCAGGGATCATCTCCTTTCCACGGTGTGATTCTCGGAACGTCCGCGACACCACTCGGGCAGATCTCGCTACCTGTCACGTTTGGAACTAAAGACAATTATCGGACCGAGTCTCACTTTTGAAGTGGCCGATTTCGAGATAGCATATCATGCCATCCTGGGAAGGCCGGGGATCGCCAAGTTTATGGCCGTCCCTAGCTACACTTATCTCGTCATGAAGATGACGGGTCCTAATGGTGTAATCATCATCCCCGGTGACGTCAAGCAGTCGCTCGTTTGCAACAGCGAAGCTGCGAGATGGCACAGGCACTAGATACATCAGCCGAGATGGAAAAGATTCGGCGAGAGGTCGCATCCCTTCAAGAGGAGGGAGACGTACCCACAAAGATGCAGGCCAAGACTTCCATCAAAGCAGCCGAAGAAACAAAGAAGATACTATTGGAACCGTCTGACTCGGCCAAAACAGTCGTGATCGGGACAGGGCTCGATAGCAAATAGGAAGACGCGCTCATCACTTTCCTTCGGGCCAACCAGGACGTGTTCGCATGAAAACCTTCAAACATGCCTGGTGTTCCGAGGGAGGTGATTGAGCACTCTCTTCACGTTGACGAAAAGGCGCGGCCAATCAAGCAGCGCCTGAGAAGATTCGCTCCAGATCGGAAGGACGCCATTCGGGAAGAGATCACGAAGTTGCTGGCAGCACGGTTCATCAAAGAAGTGGATCATCCCGAGTTGTTGGCGAACCCGGTCCTGGTGCAGAAGAAAAACAAGACATGGCCAATGTGCGTTGAGTATACCGACCTCAACAAGGCTTGTCCCAAGGATCCTTTTGGGCTTCCCCGCATCGACCAAGTGGTGGATTCCACCGCCGGGTGTGAGCTCCTAAGCTTTCTGTACGCCTACTCAGGCTATCATCAGATCAGTCTGAAGGAGGAAGACTGCATCACGATGTCGTTTATTACGCCTTTTGGTGCTTTCTGCTATATCACAACGCCTTTCGGGCTGAAAAACGCTGGTGCGACTTATTAGCACACCATACAGCGATGTTTTCACACTGAGCTCGGCCGCAACGTGGAGGCCTACGTCGACGACGTCGTCGTGAAGACACAAACAAAGTCAGATCTCATAACAAATTTGACCGAGACTTTCGAGAGCCTAAGGGCATATCGGATAAAGTTTAATCCTGACAAGTGTGTTTCGGGGACCCATCAGGTAAACTACTTGGATTTATCGTATCTCATCGGGGGATTGAAGCCAATCCTGAAAATGAAGCGCCCGTCCAGTCAGAACGACGTGCAGAAACTCACTGGATGCATCATGGCACTCAGCCGATTCGTTTCATGACTCGGGGAGCGCGGCATGCCGTTCTTTAAGCTCCAACACCGACAAGATGGTTTTCAGTGGACGGTGGAAGCATCGTTTGCTGACATCACGGCTGCCAAGGCGCGTGAGTTCTTTCGGGACATCGTTGTGCGCTTGGTGTATCTAATCGTATCATCACCGACAATGGCGTTCAGTTCAAGAGCAGCGAATTCCAGGACTGGGGCGAAGAGCTGGGCGTTAAAATCTTCTTTGCTTCAGTGGATTACCCAAGAAGCAACTGGCAGGTCGAACGTGCTAACGGATTAATTCTGCATGGACTCAAAGCGAGAATTTTTGACCATCTAAAGCCGTACGCCACGCGCTGGATAAAGGAGTTGCCTTCGGTTCTCTGGGGGCTCAGGACAACCCCAAGTCGAGCGACCGGGCAGACACCTTTTTTCCTAGTTTTCGACTCGGAAGCAGTCCTCTCGATAGAGCTGAAGTTCCGTTCTCCACGAGTGCGTAACTACGACACCAACCAGTCGGACGAAGGAAGAATTGAAGACCTCGACAGGCTCGAGGAATATAGTGAAGCAGCAATGATCCAGTCGGCTAAGTACCAACAGGGCATGCGTCGTTATCACCAACGCAACGTACAGGGCCGTGCGTTCTCTAAAGGAGATCTGGTCCTCCGAAGGAATCAGAAGGCCCCTATGTGATTGTTGAGGCGACTCGCCCGGGGGCTTACCGGCTAAAACGTGAAGATGGATCAGACGTGCCTAATACCTAGAACATCGAGCAGCTACGTCGTTCTATTTTTAAGTCTTGTATTCAAGCGTTGTATAAATAGTCCTTTGTTTGACTTGCTGCTCAGCCGTAAACGACTAAGCAGTATGTCGGGCGCTACACAAAATAGTGTGCAGAGTCAACCGCACCCTATCTTATCAATGAAAGTTGTTTTCTCTTTACATGTGTTGATCAAATTTGGGTATTATGAGATTTCTTGAGCAATGGCGCTCAAATTTGTCAAAGACAACGTTTAGCCACTCGGTACGTGCATGGGGAGAAAGCCACGTGCTTGTTCCTGGCACTCGGGGCTGGACCAGTCGGCACGAGCGTTACATGAAAGAGGATAAAATCAACTACTCGGATAAATACAAGATCAAAGTATCGAGGATCGGCTAAACACATAGAAATCGAACACATTTACAAGGTTAAGTGTTTTACCAAATTGGCAGCAATCTCCCGGACTTCTTCCATAAGAGTGGAGGCCTCTTCTTCAGTGCAGGCGAACCCTTCTCGCATGGCTTCAAGGTCCATGTTGGGATAGTTTGACTGCGTAATAGCCAAACCTTGGCTAGCGCAGGTTGTCTCCGCCGCCCTTGCGAAAACCCTGATCCGTGCGGGGATGTCTTCAAGACGCGCCACGAAGATTTCGGTGTCCGACGACAGCTCGTCCTCAGGATAGAGGTATTGGAGTGTTGGAGCCATCCCCTTTAGAGCGCGATAGCGTAGATCGTTGGCAAACTTCACCCTCTTGTCGAAGACCTAGAATTGCGCCGTGGTTTTCTATTGATAGGCTACAAAAACCAGTCGAATATCACAAACCAGTCGGGCTTTAGTGGGGTTGAGCCAGGGAGAGCCAGAGAGAGAAAGTTACCCTCCAGCTCTTTAGTTGACTTCTCAGCTAGAGTGTTGGCCTGGAAAACTTCTCCTTCCATGGCCTCCTGCCTCGCCTCCAAAGCTGTATACGAAGATAAACATCAAGGATCAAACTCAAAGGAGTGTTTGCAATTGCGTAAGGGTTTAGTATCGTTCGGGGATGCTCACCTCGGATGGTATTGGCTTCTTCTACATGGCGGAGTTGGAGTTCAGTGTTTTCCTTCGGAGCTCTTCAATCTCGCTGCGATATTGTGACTTGATGGCGTACAGTGCGTTATCGAACTTGTCACGAGACTTCAACTCACCTACAGTTTTCCGCAAGCACATGGACTTCTGCAAGGACCTCCTTCTCATGCGCTGCGTGGGGACAGGAGGGAAGACTAGTCAGGTTCTTCTGCGCATAGCAAGAATTTAAGACGTGAAGAGGTTTTACCCTGTATATCTCAGTATGGGCTCTCGACATTTTTTCCAGTACCTCCCACTCTTGACACTCCTACTCGTCGTCGACCTCATAGCCTTCCATTTCTTTCTTCCATTTCACTCGGAGGGGAGTAGTCTTTGCTCTAGTGGAGGGGCGAGGAATCTCCTCGATTTCCGGTTCTGAGCTCTTTGGAGCCTGGGCCGGGATATTACCCTTTGCTGGTGAGTATTGGCGGGCTGTACGGGATGAAGGGGAGCTTGGTTGAGATGTTGCGCGCTGAGCCGAGTCATCTGAAGTAGGCTTGGTCTGGCGGTCATATTCTGGGGGAGCTGAAGCTGGCATCTTGGTGCCGCGTTTACCATGCATGGCACTTAAGACGGGTTACCTACGAGTGGTTGAATATTTCTTAAGACATTAGATTCTTTACAAACCATGAAGAGATGGAGTTGCGAGGGGATACCTTCCTGACAGGATAAACTTGGTTCCAACCGAATGGTTGGATCACTCGGGCTGGAGCCTGAGCCCCGGCTGCGGACTCTGGGCCAGCAGTTTGGGAGGACGAGGGGCTTGGTGAATGCCTGGCGGGAGCCGGACTAGGCCCTGGCGCTGGGCGACGGTGACGCAAGAGCGGGATATTATCGTCATCTTCATCTTCATCCGAGTCCCTCAGGATGACTCCCTTGCCTCTCTTGGCTGGAGGATCATCAGCCGAGTCCTCCGCATGACGCTTGCGCGATGCCTCCTTGGGGCTGGGAGCTTCGGGGACAGCATAGGTGGAGAAGAATGCGGCACGCCCCTGTGTAAGGTTGCATCAGACCATTTATATTGATATTTTCTGAAACCATGGCAAAGGTTAAAGGGAATTCTTCTGCTTACCACTGGAGGAGGATACCACAGATGGTATGCGGCTGGACAGTCTTTGTTTCCTATGATTGAGCCTGGGGCAAAGAGCTCGGTCACTCGGGAGATCAGATCCTTGTGAGACATTGGATCTTCAGTTTCACGGCTGGCATATTGGACTCCCGAGTACTCATACCCGAGGTGCAACCTCTCCTTGATAGGCTGGACATGGCGAATGTTGTAGTTCATGACTACACCGATCCCGGTCAGCCCGGCGGATTTCAGTCTTCCGATGAGGATGAGCAGCCCCTTCACTTGGCTCCCGTCGCTTTCGCCGAGGGGGGAGGACCAGAAGGCGCTGATTGTGGGGCACTCTCCGGAGAATAAAGGAAGAATTGGGGGAAGATTGGCACAGTAGAACCATTCAGAGTGCCAGCACTTGTTTGAGGTTCTCAGGGGAAGATCAAAGTAAAATTTCTTAGCCCCTTCACGTAGCTGGAATCCTGCGCCGGCGCGCCGTTTGCGGCCCTGGGAGAATTTTTGTTGGGGAAAGGTTTAAAAAGGTAAACGTATCTAAAGAGGTCGAAATGGGGGGCGATCCCGAGATAAGCCACGCAGATGTGAATACGATCGTGATTTGGAAGATCAAATTGGGGTTAAGGTGAGTAACCTCGATCCCATAGAAATGCAGCAACCCTCGAAAGAAAGGAGAGCAGGGAAGGCCGAAGCCACGAAGGAAGGACTCGAAGACCACCACCTCGTCGGAGCGAGGGGTGGGGGAGGACTCACCGGCGGTAGCGCGCCATGAGATGAACTATCTGTTGGGAGCACACCGATGGAGACAAGTTTCTGTAGCCTCCGGTCGGTCGTGATGGATTTCATCCACTCTTTGCCACTCTTGTTCCTTCGGGGTGGCAGGAGATGATGGAGCCATTGCGAATCGGCGACGGTGGCGGCGGAGGATGCGACGGATTAGAACCCTAGCGGCGGAGTTCGCTGGAAAGGACGAAAGTACCGGCACGAAAAGTGGGCGGGGTGAACTAACGTCGTTCCCCTGTTCCTAATAAATCGTGGTGGGCTGCGTTGCGCATTCTGGGCCAGGCTTTTGTTTACCGTTGGACGCGGCCACTTTGAGAAGACTCGGGTAACCACACGGATGGCCGAGTGATTTTTCCCGAGAGGTCCATTTATGCATTGGATGGCGGTCTGGGAGCGCGTAGTTCTAACTACTCGGATGAAGATGAAGGCGATTGGGAATTCGTTGATTATCAACAGAAGACTAGAAGATCAATGCAAGCGGTTCCATAGAACATCCAAAATATTTTCTGTTAAATGGCTCTTAAGCCTAATTACATATTTTCCGCGGCCCAGCACAATGAGCTAGGGCTGGTTGCTGGCTCGCGGAGAAGCAAAAGAAGAAATACCGATTCTCCTAGCGTGGGGGGTGAGGTGCCTGTTGAAGATACTTCAGAACCAACCATCGGCCAGGAGAGCATCGATCAGTGCTTCCCTGAGTGGGATGCGCACCTTGTAGAGCTGCGGGAATCCGCGGATCAGAACCTTGATGGATTCTTCCGCGCGGATCTCCGCGGTAACCTAGGCATAGTCCTTCCAAAAGGCGGCCACGGTGGCTTGGGCGGCGGCTTTGGCGGTGGCCTCGGCGACCCACTCATCTACTTCTTTGACTTGATCCGCCATCGTGCTTCAAAGAAGAAGGCGGGAGCTTTGGTGGAGAAAGGGGAAAAGACTCGAAAACTCACAGATTGGATGTGGAGCAATGCGGTGCATCGGGATTTCTTTTATACACAAAGAAGTTCAAAAGACGCACCTCGTAATCCGTTTCGAACACAGTAAAATCATTATGGTGACAAGATGGAAGTAGATACGGATACGTTTCCCGGCAGAAGCGCGTGACGCTCCGACTGTGTGTGAAAGGCGCGAAAACTCTTCGGCTTCCCTAAGTGGGCTTGGGCCAAAATCAGCAAAGGGTGATCCCCTTAACAGGCTTTCTTAACACGCCGCTAACGGTGGCAATGTGTTAACATTGAGCCTAATCTAGCCTCGGTACACCCTGGAGGGCATATGACCGGAAGCGCCAAAATTTTAAAATATTTCACGGCATACCCCATGTCGGGTCAGTAGCCAGCTTTAGATGTTCAAGGTTGGGTGTTAGTAAAATTTGGGTACAGTTTCGGAGGAATGCCTTTGTTAAGGTCGCCAGTTGTATAACGCTACTCGGATGCAAATACCTCTCGACCAAACTGTATCCAATCCGTACGCCCTTAGGGGTCGACAGCTGATCCTTTCTATGGATAGGACAGGTACTACTCGGCTGAAAGATGTGCCCCATGTTGGGCCGAGTGCTGGTTCTTACAAGTTTAAGTCCAGGCATCTGATGCTGCTATTATTTCAAACGCATAATTTACAGCATGCTGCAAGACAGAAGTTGTAATTGCGTGGCTTAAGGCATGCCCTATGTTGGGTCGATTGTTGTTCTCGCAAAGCGAGGGTAGATGCCAAGTAGCCGAATCCATCTGTTGAGGTGACGTGCCCAATGTGCCAGAAAAAGCTGCGGTTTTGGTATTTCCAATCTTGGCGTCACTTCTAACACAAAAGACTTAAGATTTCTTGAGTTCTTTACAATCTCTTTTCAGATTACAGGAAGCATTGGCGAAACCAGTCGGCCAGACATCTGACTTGATCGTAAAGCACTCGGGGACTACTGTGGACTACTTGGGCCCCGGGTATCCTCTAGAAGGCCCATGCAGGAGCAGGTGGGGGATGACCCAAGTCAGCTGATTGAGAATAAGAACCACTCGGGTTACGTGTGCCTTTAGCTCTAAGGAAGTTTTCGAGGATATGGCCAAGCTCCATGTAATTAGGAGATCATACCTACATATTGTACATCGGCATAACCGAATTAGGTACCATGCATTGGGTACCACCATGTAACTCTATCTCCCCCTGCACTATATAAGGGGAGGGGGTAGGGGGCCATAGGCACGATCATCAGATCATACGAGATACAGCATCCATAGCATCATATGTTGTCATCATCATAATCCCAGAGCACAGGAAGTAGGGTATTACCTCCAGAGTTGAGGGCCTGAACTTGTATAAATCTTATTCTTGTGCTACCATCTGGTTTGGATCTTGAGCGTGCCCCCGTACAAATTCAATGCTGACGGTGACCCCCGATCAGCTACCCATTGACAGCAGGTGCCATGAGCTTATGAGCTTGACATGGCAAGAGCCATGAGATTTTGTTTGACTTGGCAGTCAGCCTTGAGTCCTGTATCGACATGGCAGGTAGCCATGAGTTGACCTTGGTGGGTTAAAACCGGTGGGTAGCCGAAATTTTAAAAGAAAGAGATTTGTTTTATTATTCTAAATCTTCTTGACATTTTCAAAGATATAGAAAATTTTGTAAAGTTTGCTTGCGCAAATTAAACCCTGATCCCTCATTTGGGAAGCCCCCATATGCATATGTCAATTTGGCTTGCGAGTATTTGCACACATACTCACCCTCGTGTTCATTTGCGGGGCTACTCATTCGAACGAGTAGGTCTGGAGTCTCAGAGTTACTATCCGGACGACGTTCAGCCAGAAGACGACGACTTTGCCAATGGTGTTCAAGGCGTGGATTACTCCAACGCCTAGGATCGCTACTACAGCTTTGCCTGTGGGATCGTGTTAGATTTTGATTTTGCTTTTACTATATTCCCATGCTTCCGCAGTTGTATGGCCTGTGTGCCAGTATTTTGTATTAAGAGCCTTAATGGCCGCACTCTGATGTAATATTTAATGTTTTAATGATAATTGTTATGATCCAAGTTCTAGAATCTGTGTATACTAGCTACTAATCTAGGGACAAGTACATAAAGGCACAGAAGGGGCTTGACTCGTTCATTGCGGTCCCAAAAACTGTCCATAAATGTCATCCAGTTGGTGGATTACCCAACCTCACGAAAGAAGACTACAAGCCTCGCCCAGACATGGAGTGATTCCAAGAACAAGATTTAACAGGAGACACACACGTCGATATTGGTGATGTACAAGAGTTATTAGAAGAACAAAATGAAGAGGAAGAGAAAGAGAAAGAGGAAAAGGAAGAAAACGAGGAGGAGGAAAAGGAAAAGGAAGAAAGCGAGGACAATGAAGATGAAGAAGAGGAAGCCGAAGATTTTTAAGCTATTCAATTTTATAGGTTTAATGTCATATACATCTAATTTAATTCACCTAATCTATTTATTTATTTTGTGTTATTTTATTTCATTCAATTCATATACATCAAATTCGTGTCATTTAATTTGATTTTTGCAAGATGACTGGACCTTTGAAGATGTTGGCTAAAAGGGCCTAGAAGGTCTGGGGGAAGGGGAGCAAGCGGAGTGCACCAGAGCACTAGGACAACAAGGTGGTGGCCACCGACCCCTAGTTGGGGGAGCACGACGAGGTGGTGGCCACCGAACCTCAGTTGGGGGAGGAAGACGATGTAGTGGCCCCCCCACTCCTAGGTGGGTCCGTGGAGGCCGACGATGAGGGAGAGGGCGGGGACGAGGTCTATGAGTGGACGTGGGCGTTGAAGGGCTACGAGGAGGAGTTCAAGGTGGAGGAGACCGACGAGGATGGGGGGAGGTCTACCAGGAGGATTGGAGGAGGATTTCGGACCGGCAGGCTGATGTGGTGGAGGAGGGGGACGAGGACTACGAGCCAGCCTTGTCCTCCGGAGCCAAGTCCTCGAGCTCCAAGAGAGGTCGGGGGTGTAATAAAATACAAAAAGCCCCCGAAGATCCAAGCGAGAGGATAGTGGTACAGGTTGCCCTCAGTGAGAGGTATTTGCTAACTACTTTTTTTGAATTCGATCTACCATATTGCTAACCACAGACTTGATAAATACTTTTTTGAATTCGATGTGCAGGGGCTTGGTTTACGTCAACAAGGGCCCACAGGAGCTGGGCCACATGCTAGGGGTGCTGCTCAAGTAGCTCTACCCTGGGCGAGTAGGCAAGGGCGATGATCGATGACAGGCGCAATTCGAGCGACTACTCACTCGTGGAGGATGATGAGGGAGGAACTATCGCCGATCATGTCATCTACGAGTTCTGGGTAACATTTCAAATTTCATTTTTTTATTTATGGTTTCATGTTTATAGCTTCATGTATTTCTCATGTGTTTCTTTCATATAAGGAGAGGTAACAGCTTTCCCTAGGGTGACCGAGGAGGACTATGAGGCTTGCCGCCATGTGTTCGACACAACGGCGGGAAAGAAGGTTAGGGAGGCCATTAGGTTGTCCCGTTTGGATGCGGTGTTGAAGCACCATAACAAGAGGGGCATTAAAAAGATGTCGAGGGCAAGGACAACTCTAGAGTATCCAAAGACTCAAGAGTACAAGTCTTGGTGTCCAGACTGGATGGATAAATGTTCACGCACCTAGAGGGACCTCTACCGGACATGGGCCTCTAAGGAGTGGATTGACAGGTCAAGGAGGAACAGAGGCAATAGGGATGCTAACCCATCTCTGCCATCTACCTAGGAGGATGAGGCATGGGTCACGTCGAGCGGGATATCGTAAGTGCACTTATATTTTATAGTTACAATCAACTTTATGGTCATTTCACATTTCATATTAACCTACAGGAGTCGGAGATGGGACTTGAGCCCTCTGGGTTCACCATGTGGAGGGTAGCACACATGCCTCGTGTCCAACCTGACGTCACACAGCCACCCATGTCGCCGGCTACGCATTTTGTCTTGTAAGTGACTAGCTCTTTTCGCTTCTCAATACCACTTTGATTGTTTTCAAATTAATCCACTTAATATCTTATTTGTTCGTAGGATATATATACCGCAGCCATGAAAGAGAAGCACGGTGTCGACTGTGACCCCATCAACATGCCGGTTGATCCTGTGGTCATCTACGACGCGTTCGATGGGAGGAGTAACGGTAGCTACGGCTTCATGGACTGCGTGGTGCCGTCTGACTCGTACAAGGCTGACGTCAGATCACGTCGACAGCAGGCCCCCGCTTCTGCCCGTGCCCAGCTGAAAGCCCAGAACAAGCTTATCATGGACATGCAACAACAAAGGGTGGCGAAAGAGCAGCGGTGGCAGGCGGAGTGAGAGAAAAGCAACAGGAGGCCGCAGGCGGAGCGAGATGAGAACAACAGGCGGATGCAGGTCATCTAGGATCAAAACTTCTTAATGATGCAGTATATGCAATAGGTAATTATGATCGTATATGTAGCTAGGTTGTCCTTAATAGTTTCAGACGCTAAATATTATATTTGCAGGTGTTCCAGGGGGCAGGGACCTCCGGCCAACCGCAGGTCATCTTTACACAGATGCCGAGGGCCCCGATGACACAATCCAGCACACTTCCCCCGTTAGTGCCACCGCCCTCGTTTCCCGTGCTCCAGTTTGACTCTGCACCGGTGGCTTCTCCAGGGGTAATGCTTTTCTCCAGTTTACATAACATTTTCAAATAAGCACACAAATGCATAAAAGTTTTGAAAATTGCAGTTTCCTCTAATCTTACAGGTGTCTGGCTCAGTTGCGCCAGCGGCTGCGACGAATGCTCCGTAGGGAGGTGATTTTAGTGGCGCAAGATTAGTCGAGGATCAATTCGTCGAGGACATGTTTGCCAATCCATTCCTAGGTTCGCATTCTTAAATGTGGTTATATGATGTGCATGTAATGTGAACTTGTGGGTTAGACGATGCACTCGGTGATTCATGTAATGTGAATTTTTGCACAATGTGTGTATTAATATCGCACTTTTGTTTATATGTTGTCGTATTCGTGTGTGATTGATTGAGACATGTATCGGTGCATGCGAATGTGGTCGCATGTGGAAATATAATATTGTGATTATTATGGGGGATTAGGTATGTAAAACTGTGGGAAAAAGTTTTTTTTTCATGTTGAAATTGAGCTTTTTCATAAATTTTCAGTAATTGTTATTGCTGCAACACCATCAATGTTGGCGGCCTCAATAAAGGCCGACCGCAAATGGTCATGCCAGGGGCATGTGCCAAAAGTAGCGCAGATTTTTCTTTTTCTCTGTGGCTAAACGTTTGTCGTTCAGAAAGTTTATGGTATTGTCGGCGGCAAAGGTGGAGGCCGTCCATAAAGATGGAGCTATGCGAGCGGTATAATAGTTGGCCGTCCAAAAAAATGAAGCAATATGGGCGGCATAACGAAAGGTTGTCCATACAGATGGATCAATGTGAGTGGCATAGGGATGGGCATCCACAAAGATTTGCAATGTGGCGATCTCGACTGGCCCGCAGGACACACGGTAGAGCGCCGTCACCGCACCCTTGCTGTTAGGGTGTGGTTGTGTGAGTGGCCAGAACATGGGCAGTCGACACATATCTTCCCTAGGCTCTCGGCCCAGGAGGCGGCTCTTTCGTCGGTCTTATGTATTGCCGCCGACAAAAAGGACTTGTGTCGTCGACACATTGTCGACGAACTTCCGTCGTCGGCTGGCGGACAACATAACGTTTTGTCATCGATTTGTGCTGTTATGTCGTCGGCTTTGGCTGCTGACCCAAATCCAGTTTCCTGTAGTGTCAGAGAGAAAAATAATGATGTACAACATCGATTATTGTGTATCCAAATTAAAATAATAGCGCATATCCACTACAATAATATAAATAAAAGCATTTTAAAAGGAGTTCTATCAAATACAAGACAAAAAAGAAGTACATATGAAATATGATATCTATCCATGCAAATGTGTTAAACATCTTATGCTTTTATAAATTAAAAGTTCATAAAAATATATTTCAAATTTCTCTAACGTTACGTGGAACCAGAGAACTGTGGATAGATATCAGCCAATATCGGTTAAGCACAAATTAACCAGTATTGATAGTGGCACCAATACCAGTTAATTTGTGTCTCCAAGACATTAGTACCAGTTGGACGCTCACATTAGTACTGATTCGTATATGACCGATACTATTGAACCCTTTGGTAGGTGGGTGCAGACAAACTGGCATGGGTGCTCATCAATATCGGTTTGTGTTACGGACTAGTACTGATGTGAGGGTATCAGTACCGGTTCGTGTTACGAAAGGTAGTAACGCCTCGTTTCAGAAACCTTCGAAAGGAATACATAACCTATTCAAATTAATACGCGTGGATGGGTGGGTTGGAGAGAAGGGTGAGTTTTTATTCACGAGGTCTCAAAAGATTCTTGATTCAAGACAAGGTTCTCCCATATACCAACAATATATTTTTAAATATCTACACTACTATTAGTATCGGATCAGAAACCCGGTACTGATGTCCTTAATCATCAGTTCCAGATGGCTCGTACAGCGCTTCAAAAACCAGTAGTGAAGCTTGTTGTGAAACCGGTACTAATATTCTATTTTGAATCAGGGTGGATTATGCGAATCACAATATTGACAGAACGCACGGCCATATAATATACAACAGTTGAAGAGCAAATTTTATTGAGATCCACACCAAGTCAAAATGGGAAGTTCATTTAGAATACATGCATCTGTACTTGCGATGAATTTAAACTATCTTGTAGATCGAATATATATGTTTGCTGTCATGACCTAAAATTATCAGCCACTTCCATGCGACTTGTTTCGGGTGCGATGCGCGCAACCTGTGTGTCTGTCATGTAATTCATCACGATGCCGGCTCTCCAACCACCATGCGCTCCACGAGATTATTTTAATGAAACCTTGAAGATCAATGATCACCTCAACACTCAATAGCAGCTAACAGTGCACTCACAGCATTCTACATAAATTGCCGCCCGCAGGATCACCACCCCGCATCAACTGCACACACGGATAGGGAGCGAGAGAGACGACAATGGCGGCTCAGGCCCAGACCATTGAGGTTCCGACGGACGCTGAGCTGCTAAAGGCGCAGGCCGACCTTTGGCGCCACACCCTCTACTACCTCACGTCCATGGGGATCCGATGCGCCGTCCAGCTCGGCATCCCCACCGCCATCCATCGCCTCGGCGGCGCCGCCTCGCTGCCCGACCTGCTCGCGGCGGTGTCCCTTCCACAGTCGAAGCAACCATTCCTCCGCCGCCTGATGCGGACGATGGTCACGACAGGCGTATTCGCCGCCGACAACAGCGCCGCCACGGAGGAGCGCTACCGCCTCACCCCGCTGTCCCGCATCCTCGTGGACGGCGTTGTCGCCGACGAGCACCACAGCCAGACGTGCTTCGTGCTCGCCGGCACCTCCAAGTACTACGTGGACGCGGCGCTGGGGCTCGCCGACTGGTTCAAGAAGGACGTGGCGCCGCCCATCCCGTCGCCGTTTGAGGACGCGCACGGCGCGTCGCTGTTCGACGAGAGCACGCCGCAGCTCGACCCGGAGCTCGACGCCGTCGTCAACGAAGGCCTGGCGGCGCACGACAACCTCGGCGTCGGCACCATCCTGCGGGAGTGTCGGGACCTGTTTCAGGGGCTGGAGTCGTTGACCGACTGTTGCGGCGGCGACGGCACGACCGCGAGAGCCATTGTTAAAGCTTTCCCGCACATTAAGTGCAATGTGTTGGACCTTCCCAAGGTGATCGAGAAAGCTCCCCCTCATGATGGGATCAACTATGTTGCTGGTGACATGTTCCACACCATCCCACCAGCTCAAGCGGTGATGCTCAAGGTATATATATCCCTTTCTATATATACTTGAAGAAAGAAAGTTTCACTTGTCACACGTACATGTACTTGAGTTGTAGTTAATTAAATGAATTCTTAACTTTAGGAATGGATATGCTAGCTAAAAATAGTATATTAGTGCTTATTAAAACGTACAGGAATAGAGCATGCATACTCCATCTCGCTATAACGTTTGTCTGTTTCTGTCATGTGCAGGTAATTAACGGAAATCTGATCATATGCCCCTACGTTGAATATAAAGAACATACATATATTACATGATACATGTTGAATCCCACAGGAAAATAATCCTAAGAAATTTTCGAAATATGTGATCGATCACGCCACAAAATTAAAACAGAGCTTTTAAGATTAGATTTTGGTTTAAGAAAGAGAGAAAACGAAGAAACACCAAAGTTGCACTGATACTTCTGAAGCGAATAAATGAGCTTAATTAGAGTTCCGGCTGTAAATCATAAAAAATTTGAAGCAAAATTTCCAACGTTAAGAAATTCATCACGAATCAAACAAGTCTAGTTGCAACTCTTTTGCTCTAAATCTCTTTATTTACAAGTCGAACAAAACTTACGCACGGCTTTGAATTAATTCAACAAAAAAAACAGATTTAACTATGCCACTGTACATTTATAGCTTGTGCTGCACCACTGGAGCGACGACGACTGCGTGAAGATCCTGTCCCAATGCAGGAAGGCCATCCCTCCCCGCAAGAAGGGAGGCAAGGTGATCATCATCGAGATCCTGATCAGCACCTCCATGGAGCCGACGATGTACGAGGCCCAGATGCTGATGGACATGCTGATGCTGGTGGACACCAGAGGCCGGCAGCGGGACGAGGGCGACTGGCGCGAGCTCTTCAAGAAGGCCGGCTTCAGCGACTACAAGGTCATCAAGACCGTGGGTGCTCGAGGTGTCTTCGAGGTCTATCCGTGACGAGACGACGACTTTAATTGCTCCAGTACGTGTTTCCTCGGTGATCTTAATTGCACTCTGGTTTGCTATATATCCTGAATCAACGGATCCAGATCCTCTGATGTTCTCCCCTCTGTCACGAGTCACTGCCATGTGGACCCCACATGTCAGTGACCCAACGGCAATCTGTCGTTGTGCAGTGTATCTGTACCGAAATAAAATGGAATAAGAAGTGCATTGGTTTTCTCAATGGGAACTTCACGGATTCTAAAGTAGCTAGCTCTTGTGCTAAGCAAGGTTGGTTGCTTTATTATCTGTGTTGCTTTCGTTTTGAGAAGCATTAATGCACTCGATCGGTATATTTTGTTATATGTACCTTATGTATTTGGGGATCTGCAATATATGTAGGTGTGGTGCTTGGTGCTGTCCTCCACAGTTTGTACACCTTTGTTAATGTAATCAACCTCTCTGTTGTCGTGTTAATATAATGTTGTCAGTGTTTACTACATTTATTGAGCTTGCCGTCTACAGAACAGCACTAGAAAATCTATGAAACGTTGCACCCTTGGGTATCAACCCAACGGGATAGCTAAAGAACAAAACATAGGTAATCGCATGATGGATGTTTTACCGTCACCCTTAGAATTGCCAATTTGCCCTGAAGTTGATTAGCTTTTGCTAATTTGCCCAAAGTTGAGTAGCCTTGGTTAATTTGCCCTGAGTGGACCTAACTGTAAAAAAAAGCGTACATGAGTTGGATCTAACTGATAAACAAACTTAGAAATCAATCCGTACCACTGTTCCGGCGACCGGCGCGCTCCGCGGTCTTCGATTTCCACCACCAGCGTGGGACCTCCACTGGCGGCGGGATGCTCCGGTGAGACGGACGACATGTTTATCCTTCCAGCTCGGTGAGGCAAACGACTCGGCCCCTTACTCGTCCGCCTCCGCCTTTGGTTCTCTCGTGTCTCCGGCGTCCCCGACGAAATCAATTCATACCACTGTTCCGGCCACCGGCGCGGGACCTCCACTGACGGCGCGATGCTTCGGCGAGGCGGACGACGTGTCCATCCTTCCAGCCCGGCGAGGCAAACGACTCGGCCCCTCACTCCTCCGCCTCCACCCCTGGCTCTCTCGTGTCTCCGGCATCCCCGACGGGCCCCCTTCCTCGTCATCCTCCGCCGCCGTGGCCATGTATGCATCGGCGTGGCCTCAGCCGAGCCGTGCTCCCTCTTCACGGCAAGTTTTTTTTTTTTTTTTTTTTTTTGCGGTTAGCTCCACTCGGGGCAAATTAGCCAAGGCTACCCAACTTTGAATAAATTGCCAAAGGCTAATCAACTTCGGAGCAAATTGACAATTCTCCCTCGATCTTGGTTGACCTTCCTAGTCCATTTATATGAGAACATGCCTTCCCTCGATGGCAGCAAATCCAATTAAAAAGGCATACCTTCGTTTGGCATGCCAGCAAAAATCGCGAACCAAACAGCCCTTGAGTGACGTTTTCTTTTTGGAACCGTGTCCCATGCAAGCGCATATATGGCGAGTCAGTTTGCATTACCTGCCCGATTCCTATTTACTTTATATTAGGATTTACGTCAATGCAAGGTCACAAATGATATTCGAAGACACGATGTTTGTTAACACAATTCAGCTTTCCTCTACATCTGTGGGAGTCTAATTATAAACACTCCTCCCTAATCCATAATACCGCAGCATACCGGCTGTATATGTCACGGCCACATGCCGGCCGCTAACCCTCTCAGACCTATGCTACTATTATACAGTAGTTTTTCTGTTTACACCAGGGCTGCCTCCCATTATATAGTGGAGACTTCACTAGGGTTTGAATATTTTTTTTAGAGCACTTGGGTTTGACTCTAACTCTAACCAACTCTGCTTATTTCAACACAAAATCAGTGTAACTTGTACACATATTTAACATAAAACCTAACAAACTCTAGCTTAAAATAAGATCTTCTCCACCTTAAAGTCGTCCCACCGTCTTGTGCAAATCCTATACCCAAACTCTGGTTGTCCTCAAACATGCTTCCCAGCCCACCACCGCGCACCATGTCATTCGTGGACGGTAAAACATACCGTACCTTGGCACATCCACATCCACGACACAGCTTCATCTCTAGTGTCGTAATGCAGTGTCTCGTGTGCAACATCTGATCGCATCACTGCTCCCGCTGTTTCGATCTATCCAACATCGTTACACGCTTGTCGGTCTAATCGCGAATGTCGAGATCGTTGCCGTCGCCTGCCAACCTCGCCGGGTGCTTTGTCGGCCCAATAGCCACATATGGTCAATCACTGCCAACGGTAACCATCGAACAGTTTAAGCCTCCTGCTCAGTGTACAATACCACGATCGAATCGTCGATCGCCGCCGTGCTACACCTTGTTAGGATTTGCGCCGATGGAAGACTACGAACGACATCAAGACACACGATGTTTGATAACGCAGTTCAGCTATCACCTACATCCATACGGGGTTTTGATTATGGGTGCTCCTCCCCAATCTATAATATCGCAGCATACCGGCTGCTCAGGTCACGGCCACATGCTGGCCGTTAACATTCTCAGACCTATGATACTATTATATAGTTGTTTACCTGGTTACACCAGGGCTACCCACCTTTATATAGCGGAGGCCTGGTTAGAGTCCGACTGCAACTATAAACCAACCTTGTCTTTTACGACACAGAGTTCATGTAATCTATTTGTACACATATTCGACACAAAACCTAACACTTAATTATGGAACAACCATAACTAGAAAAAAGAATGTGGTGTAGTAGGTACATTACCATTTTCAATTTTATGACTTTTAAAATTTGTATATATTTCGTAGATACCCCATTTAACATAAAACATAACTCGTAATTCATATAAAATAAAACGTAATTTAACTTTATTACCATACTTTTATGATAATTTTGTTAATTTTTAAACTCAACCAATACTCGAGGATACTGAAAGGATCGCTATGCCGCCTCCTATTTTGAGCACTTAGGAACCTTTATAAGCTTCTCCATTTCATCTCTCTTCGTAGTACGTCATCTCTATGACTCAATAACTAAAGATTTACAAGTAAAAAGTAGTCTTAATGCCTTCTTGCAATATATCCATTTTTTAGGGGTACACCAACACATGTAAACATGTACATCATGGAATTAACCTATATAACCTCTGTGCGCAATTCTCCAATAGAATATTAGCTCTATAATTGTTACTTATTAATCACCAAAATCACTTTAGGGCCTAGATGTACTTTCAGATACTCTGGAGATTCAACTCAATACCTCAAGATTTAATGATACGCATAAAAATCGAACCTATACGGTGTCCGTGACCATATCCCCTAATCCACCATACATAATGATACACCATACAAGCTGACTCGGTACTCAAGGACGCTCACAATATTCAAGTTGATATCTCTGGTCTCAATGATACGCATAATAACCACCCTCGATATCCCTTGATACCCAACGATGCAGTTCATGGTCCACCTAATACCGTGACACTCAATAATACAGTTGAAACTCACCCTGACCAAATATCATCGATACCCCTATACCCTTGGTCCAATACAAGAGGATTTTCCCTGATACTCAACAATACCCTCCCTACACTATGATATTTGATACTCAAATGATATCCCATTAGTATTGAACACGATACTTGACCTCCTTATATTTTGAAAGTCGACGATACATCTGATAGTCAAGTTGACACGCGACCCTAACCCAACATAGACGATGATGCCGTCAACTATATACTCGAAGATGCTCTCGATACTTGATGGCAAACTGAATATACTCAAGCCAATACCTTGATACTTGAGGAGTCACTAGATATTCCACCCAATACATTGACACGGTACACTACAATGATATCCCTCGCTGCGTGATCGATGGAACGTATCTCATACTCAATGATACCATTGTTACTTTGTAACATCGATTGATCTGTTGATTGCACAGTTGATAATTACATGAGGATACCGAAAATGTGATATAAAATAATATTGAAAGTTTTTTAAATTCAATTTATAAATGACAAAACAGCAAACGTGAATAGCCTCTATGCGCAAACAGTCCAAAGAGTAAGCAAGTGGCTTAATTTCAAATGACGTACCATTTCGTTGGCCCATCTTTCAAAATGGCCAGATGGGAAGTATACTGACCACAACAAACTCCTTGTTTTTACTGTCATTTTGAAGACGAACAAACATATAAAAGAGTATACCCAGTTAATTCTGCTATCGTTAGAAAAGGGAGAATACACATGGTTATTGCTACAAATTTCATCTTTGGATCCCTAAAAAAATTTACCCCCAAAAACTACTACAGAAGTAGCATTTAGTTCCTATTGGTAAGGACCATCAGTACCGGTAATCCGGGATTGATGCCTACGATGCATTAGTACCAGTTCAACCAACCGGTACTAAAGGGGCATAGACTTTGAAAAAAAGATATGAAATATTGGAAAAATCAAGACTCAAACTGTTTGTGACCCACACCTCACTTTTCTAGCCAACTCAACCACTCACACACTTTAATTTAACTAGCACATGCATATCTATTAGACTTTTAAAAAACGAGGCACAATACCTGTTCGTATTACGAACCGATACCGATGTGCTCTCGTGCCAGCTGGCCTGTATTCGTCTGTGAAAATAATCTTTACTGTTGCCTCCGATCAGTACTAGAAGTCCGAATCGGTAAAGTTCTGGTACGAACCAAAAATGATGATACTATTAGTAAGTACCGGTTACAATTCTACTGGTATCGATGTATCGGTATATTAGCCCAGTTTTCTACTAGTGTAACCTTTGCACGTAATTTTGCAGAGCTCCTTGACTTACTCCTTAAAATTAGTCCAGAAAAACAGTTTGATAGCGATACAACATAGAATAATTTTTTTTCCGAAAAGATGGTAGATGGTGTTATAGCCGCAGGTAAGGAATGAAGACGAATGTGATAACCCCGCACTCTGCCTAAGAACCATCAACCTTGTTTATGAACAAGGTCTTAGAAGTTCCTATATATCTTTAGGATGTGCCATTAAATTGCGAGCACAAACAATGCTGATAATTTATACGCGCAATGCACGCGGCCTATTTCCCGAAGTCTTGGTTATGCTCCTGGTCGTGCGAGCACTTCTTTGACTGACGGCGCCAACTGTCGACGGTTGGAATATCGGTCCCAAGTCAACTAAGGTTCTTTGAGAAAGGGGGATAGAAGACCTGCCGAGCAAGGTAAACAGCAATCAACGAGCAACAGCGAGACACAGGGTTTTTATCTTGGTTCAGGCCTCTCAAGGAGATAATAGCCTTACGTCCAGTCTTTCTTTACATCAAAGAGGATTACAAGAGGAAGCTCGACGAGACGAACAGGTCTCGGCGAGATTATGGGTGTACAAGGAAGCAATATTCAATCTAAGCTTCAAGTCGCGCAGGATTGCCCATGCCCTCTACACGCCGTAGGGGCCTTGTTTATATAGTGTTGAGCAACCGACCTACCGGAAGATAATCGGGCCGGGCTAACTACGAGACCGTAACGAACTCGTATACATGCCAATTACATCCCGAGGTAGATAAGGCATTACCATGACAGCATCATCAAGTTTGGAGCCCAGATTAACATACCTGGCAGACATCCCGCTGAGTTTGCTAGTGTATTCATCTAGAGTTTCTCCCTCCTTCATACGCATAGCATCGAACTCGCTTTTCAGCGTTTGAAGTCGCACCGTCTTGACGCGATCAGCACCGACGAATCGTGTCTTGAGTGCATCCCAAACTTCTTTTGCCGTCTTCTTCGTCGCAACCTGAAGAAGAAGATCCTCCGGTAGAACTTGAAACAGGAGGGCCTTGGCTGTTTTGTCCTTTTTTGGATCAACCACGGCGTTCTCTGTCGGGCTCACAGCCTCCCAGACTCCCTGGGCCTCCATCATAGCTTCCATCTTAATCGTCCATGTCGTGTAGTTTCGTCGTCGAGAGCTGTGGATAGTAGAACGACACTCCGTCGTTCTTCACCATCGAGATCGAAGGAACGATCGACATGGTTCACAGCCGTAGAAGATTGAGTAACCTTGCTCTGATACCAGATGTTAGATCAGGCCAAGATCAATACTTCAAAATTGCTCGACAAGCTCATATATTTTTTCTGTGCTAAAACTTGCACCTTTCCTTGGCCCTTGGCCATATATTTATACTAGAGAAATTACAAGAGTCCTACTCAAATCGCTTTCGCGCGCCTTTCCTTCTCGAGCCCTTTTCCAACCGCGCTCAGCGTCAAACATCCACACTCCACCACCAAAGCTGCTCGTCCTCGAGCGGTTTCGGGATCTCCTCCTCCCTGGGCAGCCTTCAGCTGCCGGCGTCGATGTGTCTCTCCTCCTCTAAAGTCCTCAAATTCTCCTCGGGGGGCACAAACAAAAACCCGTTGGTGGCACAACACGAGTGTTTTTTCGTCAGCGTATGCTCTGGAACCACCAATCAGGTGTCTGTGTTCAATTGGAATCACCTTACGGAGACTAAACTTGTTAGTGGGCAGTGTCGTAGACCGTCTAGGTCCAAATAAACTCGTGTCATTTAGGCAAATCATTGTGAGCTGCCCGACGAGGGAGAGGGGGAAGAGATAAGAACGTCGAGAGAGCGAGGCGCCATAACTCAGTGCTCGTGCATCATGAAAGATTGCGAGGAAAAACGGATACTTTATTCTAGGGAATAGCATCAAAAGGATCAGAGCCCACGCTCATTCACAACATCCTGGATGTTGGATCTAATCTTAATAGGTTTTGTCTAACTTGAGTAGAATTAGGTTTATCTAAAAGTAAAAGCACTAGAGATGGAGTTTGTTTAGAATTAGTAGTTATAATTTGAGTAGAATTCTTGTAATTGCTATAGTATAAATATGGAGTTTGACAACCGAAAAAGTTCCTGCCTATGTTTCTCAGTCTATTGCTAATCTCTCCTGTGTCGTTGTTACCGAACATGCAACAGAGAAGCAACGTTGTTATTGCCGTGATTACCACGTGATCAACGTCGCCGGAATCAGACGAGAGCTAGCTAGTCGATGTTTGTCTGTTGCACTGCGCAATGAGCGTAGCCGCCGATAAGTTCGCAACGCTTATTGGCTAGGAGTGTTTTTTGGTTGGTTACTGGGCGATCGAAGAGAGCACACTAAGCAACAATTACGTGATTCATGGGCTGTTGCGATTGATTGATCTTAGGAAAATTTTCAACAATTGGTATAATAGCTTAGGTTCAACTCGGACAGTGGCGGATCCAGGATTTGAATAAGCCCCGGGCACAATTCAACTAAATATAGTTGCTAGAGCAAAGGATAAATGGTGTTTATAATAAATGTAGGATGAAAGTTGTTCAATTACACACATTATGACATTAATTAGATTTATTAAAAAGTGATATACTTAAAGATAAGTTTGCTACTTTTAAAATAATATAGTACCTTTTATAAGACAGATTCGCTTCTTCCAAGCCTTCATCAATAGTAGCCATAGATCAAGCCTAGAAATTTTAAAAAAAATATATTACCGACATGAACAAATAACCAAGTTAATAGTAAGCAAAACTTAGAGCAAGTATTTTTAAATACCACTAGAAAGAGGTATTTAATCGACCGGAAGTATGAAGTAGTTAATTTAGCAATCCTCAATCGCTCAAATGCTCAATCCTAAGTCCTAAATCATGGATCATTTACTCACAAATTCACAATCCTAAGTCACAAATTCACAATTCACAATTCTAAATCACAAATTCACCAATGGCTCAATCCTAAGTCCTAAATCACAGATCATTTAATCACTCAATCACAATTCACAAATTCACAACAAGGAGGGTATCGCTGGTATGGGCACATTTCTTATCTTCAGCTGTTTTTTGGACAGAGAACGTTCCCCTCCCGCTCCACACATATTTATTTTCCATGATAACACTGACAAGGTATTGTATTGGTTATTGGTTATTCCTTAAAAGGATGAGTTTATAGACTGTCCTTTTGTTGTAAGAATAGCCTTCCCAGGCCCCAAACTCCAAGCTGAACTCATGCATGAGTGCATATTGACTATCCAATTTCAGCTATTGCATAATTATATTCTACTGGCAGTATGCACCATAAAAAAATGGTTTGAGCTAAAGAGCATCAGATGACATGACAGCACTATACCATGTTAACCAGTTGTCTACTCAACAGAATATTTGAGTAGCAATGGAATGAGCATATAAAAATAAACGAAATGGGAGTGTTACATCAGTGTCGCCAGCAGTAGCAGCAATGGAATGAGCATCCTCCATCTCATCATCCTCCTCAAGAAAAGCAGCACGCTGAATATAGCAAACATTATATACATCAGGACAATAGAAAAGTTGATTACTGAAACCATAACGAATTGAACATTATATCAAATTAAATACTAACCTGCACTGGACCCATATTAGCTGTTTGCTTGTAAAACCTGTCAAAATATGATCCCTCAACTGCAAAGAAGAGAGGACTTAATTTTTTTTTACTATCTAACAGAATTTTAAAAAATAAAGCAACTAGGTGATATGTCCATGTAAGCATACAATAGACTGTTGGAACAAGTCTGAAGGAATCAAAAGCATGTCTTAAAATACAATCAATACATAAATGATGTGCTAGAAAGCCAGATTAGGTAATGAAATATAAAGTCACCTGATTTATGATGAATATCAAGAAAAGGGCA
>SPJY01012978.1:1262004-1285437 GCA_005191435.1 Raddia distichophylla
CTCTTCTCCATGGCTAAAAACAGACCATCGGCCTCTTCTAGTAACCCTTCTTCTATGAGATTTGCGATTATCAAGGTATAACTCACAACATCTGGCACTAAACCATTCGATGAGATGGCACGGAATAGCTCCATGGCTTCATCCTTTCTGCCAACATTCAGCAGGGCACCAATCATAATATTAAAAGTCCTAGGCTCAACATGGAAACCACTTAAGCATAAGTTCTGGAACATGCTGAGTGCTTCATCAACACATTTATTTTGGCAAAGCCCTGCTAGAATCACATTGTATGTGCTAATGCCCAAGCATGTTTCACTCTTCAACATCGTGATATAGAGCTCCTTTGCTGCAGCAGCTCTCCCGATCAGAAATAAACTACGCAGTATTATGTTGTAAGTAATAACATCAGGCTTGACTCCTTTGGTCAGCATTGTTCTGAAAAGTGCTAATGCATCATCTGTCCTGCCGTCTTTAGAGTAGCAATCAAGCAAAGTATTATATGTAACCGCATTAGGTTTCAAGCCAACTGAGACCATACTTTCAACTAATTTAACTGCTTCATCCATCTGACCAGACAAGCAGTACCCATGTATTAATGTATTGTACGAAATAACATCAGGCTTTGTACCTGTGTGTACCATCCAATCAAAGAGATTTCGGGCCTCCACAACCATTCCTTCTTTGCATAGGTTGTCTAACACTGCATTGATTAGATTGGCATTGGGATGGATTCCTTTATTCACCATTTCAAAAAATAATTCCTCAGCCTTCTCCCTTTTATCACAGGTATACAGACCACGAATAAGCGTTGTAAAAATTATGATACCAGGAGTTAATCCTTCGTATATCATCTGATTGAAGTGTGACATAGCATCATCCACTCTCCCTATCGTACAAAGTCCATCCATTACAGTTCCATACGTGACTATATTTGGGTTCAATCCATGCTTCCGCATTTTTGTAAATATATGCATTGCCTCACCAACCATCCCATTTTTAGCATATGCACGTATCAATATGCTGAAGGTATACAGGTTAGGTCGAATACCATCGCGTACCATCAAATCTAGGAGTTCATGCATACCATTAAGAGGTCCTACATTTGCATACCCATGGATCAAGCTGTTGTAGGTGGTAACATCGGGGTTGTGGCCTTTTTTGACCATGGAATCAAAAATCTTTCTGGCTTCTATGCACCTCCCCCTCTTGGAAAGACAGCCTATCAGCGAGGTGTATGTGACAACATCTGGCTCAGGGCCATCTCTGTACATTTTCTTGAAAATTCCAACCGCCTCTTTCCACTGTCCTAAAGAGCAGTATCCATTCAGGAGAATACTATATGTGAAGCTATTGGGCATAACACCTTTGCCAATCATCTGTTGAAGGATACCCTTGGCCCTGTCCATTGCGTGAGCTTTGCACAGGCCATCAACGATTGAGTTGTAAGTCACAACATCTGGAGAAATCCCCTGATCCAACATCTCACTAATCAGGCCGTAAGCTTTGTCGACCTCGCCCTGTTTGCAAAAGCCATCGATGACAGTGTTGTAGGACACCACATTTGCTGGGCAGCTGGCTCCGTCTTCAGTCATCATGTTGAGCAGCTCGAGCGCCTCTTGACACCTCTTCTCATCGCAGAGGCCCTTGAGCAGAATGGAGTAGGAGACGACAGAATGTGTGCAGCCGAGCTCAGGCATTCTTCGGACCAGTATGTCCATGGCCTCGCCAGTGGACTGAAGGCGATAGCCTGCACCCTGCATGCAGATTTAATGATGTGGCCGAATGCGGCGAAGCCGAGGTCCAAGCGGCCGGCGCTGCAGCAAGAGCGGACGAGGATGCCGTAGGTGCATATGTCCGGAGCCACCTTGATGCGGCCTGCTCGGGCGACGCGGTTGAAGAGGTTGACGGCGAGCGCGGGGCGATCTCGGGAGACGGCGGTGTGGAGGCAGTTGACGGCGCGAACCGAGGCGCGGCCTTCCTGCTGGAGCAATCCGTCGAACAGGCGGAGCGCGTCGTGGGCGCCGAGGTCTCCCGCGTGGTACCGATCCTGGATAACGCCGTCCAGGCGGTCACCGGGGCCGGCGCGGGGGCGGAGGAGGGGGCGGCGGGACATGGCCGGATGGGAGGAGGAAGAGGAGGTCCGATGAGGGTGAGGGTGGAGTGGAGGTCGGCCGAGGCCACGCGAAGAGCCTCCGCTCCCGAATCTTGCCTCTCTGCTCTCTAGCCAGGTTAAACTCGTATGTGTTTGCACCTAAGCATACGATTGCCAAATACATCTTAAGTGGCATGGAGCATAATTTGTTAGAGAAATTATTTTTAGCTATTCTTTCATCTTAAGTGGCATGGAGCATAATTTGTTAGAGAATTTGGATTCTGTAAAAAAAAATCTTTTTTGTAAAAACAAGCAAGACGTCCCACACATTTCTAAAGCTAGATATATAAATATTTAAAGGTAACATATCCAATGCTAATGCCCATTAAGTGTTAACATGCTAACATCCAATCCAAACCATCAGATCTATAAGGAACAGTTCAGATATGGAGAGGTGAAAACCGCATTAATTACCTCATTTCTTACTTAAATGCTTTCACACAGCCTTCCTTACCTTTTTAAGTGGGAAAAGGACTTCCACCTCTTCATATCTGAACCGTTTTTTATAGATTTTACGTACCTGAGGCGAACAGTGAATTCCGATCAATTTTCTTCAAAACCACTGTTAATGCATGCAGCTAATATATTGAAT
The DNA here is from genome assembly GCA_005191435.1 of Raddia distichophylla. NCBI lineage: Eukaryota > Viridiplantae > Streptophyta > Magnoliopsida > Poales > Poaceae > Raddia > Raddia distichophylla. The sequence goes on from SPJY01012978.1 coordinate 1,264,749, forward strand.
TCCTAAGTGCTAATTTATTTATCCATATGAAAATGCTAGTGGTTAGCATGCTTTTTTTATTTATCCACATGTAGATGTTAATAGCGTACTTGCCGAGAAATGCTTTTATGCTACTAACCGAGTGTCCTTACTTTGCACGAATAAAAAATAAATGATGTCAAACCAAACTATGATTATTGTGTTTGGTTCTTCCAATCATCCGATCAGCTATTCTTATGCTCTTATTGTAGGAAGACAAATGGAGAACGTGGAAGGAGAGGGGAATGGATAAAAAGCTACGTGTTCATAAAATCAGTATTTTTAACATATTCGAAGTGTTTGAACTGAATAAATAAACTAACAAATTGAAGTTAGTTATATGTGAGACTTAATGAATAGGTTTAAACCACTTTGAATAGTTGTTATTGTTGGCACTTCACATGAATTGACAGTGAAATTTGGGTCAGTTTTCTACTTTTCTTCTAAATCCGTTGTTAATGCGTGCCACTAACATATTGAATTCCTAAGTGCAAATTTATTTATCCACATGATAATGCTACTATGCTAGCTAGCATACTCTCTAAAAATGTTAGTGGCGTACTTGCCAATAAGTACTTTTATGCTACCAAGTAAAATAATATTAAATGGTGTCATATCACGTTGTGAACTCGTTATTGTGTTTGGTTCATGCAATTAGCTATTCTTTCATTCTTGAGCGTGTCTTGCACATATACTCTTTAAATTTGACTACTTATATTGCTCATGTACTGATGTATGTTTCCATGCTTGATTGCACGGATATGTACACTCGTCTTGCATATACTATTTCATGAGTGCTACTCAAAGCTTAAAAATATGGGAAACGCTACGGTGCGGGAGTCCGGCGCTGCGCGCGCGCACGTAACGGGCGGACATTGTTCTGAAAAGTGCTAATGCATCATCTGTCCTGCCGTCTTTAGAGTAGCAATCAAGCAAAGTATTATATGTGACCGCATTAGGTTTCAAGCCAACTGAGACCATACTTTCAACTAATTTAACTGCTTCATCCATCTTACCAGACAAGCAGTACCCATGTATTAATGTACTATACGAAATAACATCAGGCTTTTTACCTGTGTGTACCATCCAATCAAAGAGATTTTGGGCCTCCACAACCATTCCGTCTTTGCATAGGTTGTCTAACACTGCATTGAATAGATCAACATCCGGATGGATGCCTTTATTCACAATTTCAAAAAATAATTCCTCAGCCCTCTCCCATTTGTCACAGGTACACAGGCCATAAATAAGCGAGGTAAAAACCACAATATCAGGAGACAGCCCTTCGTATATCATCTGATTGAAGTGTGACATAGCATCATCCACTCTCCCTATCCGACAAAGTCCATCAATTACAGTTCCATACGTGACTATATCTGGGTTCAATCCATGCTTCCGCATTTTTGTAAATATATGCATTGCCTCATCAACCATCCCATGTTTAGCATATGCATGTATGGTTAGTTTTTCTATTTCCCCTCTTTCCAAACTAATGCAGCAATTCAGATAAATAAAAGATCTGGTGAAGTGACTCCAAATTGTTACAGTAATAAGAACAAATAATTCCCCTATAAGGTCATACAAATAAGCAAGGGGATTTGGATTTCTAGTGTGTTACTTCTTTACAAAAATTGAATTTATATAACTGGTATATACAGATCATTAGAGTTTTCTATCTTGCAAGTAAATTGCCCAATTATTTTTCTGAATGTGTTTAGTTTAAAATTAAGAAGGCTAGTGGAAAGACAGCCTATCCGCGAGTTGTAAGCGACAACGTTTGGCTGTGGGCCATCTCTGTACATTTTCTTGAAAATTACAACAGCCTCTTTCCACTGTCCTGAAGAGCAGTATCCATTGAGAAGAATATTGTATGTTAAGCTATCCGGCACAACACCTTTGCCAATCATTTGTTGAAGGATGTCCTCGGCCCTGTCCATTGCTTGAGCTTTGCACAGGCCATCAATGATTGAGGTGTAAGTCACAACATCTGGTGAAATCCCCTGATCCAACATCTCACTAAATAGGCTGGAAGCTTTGTCGACCTCGCCCTGTTTGCAAAAGCCATCGATGACAGTGTTGTAGGATACCACATTTGCTGGGCAGCTGGCTCCGTCTTCAGTCATCATGTTGAGTAGCTCGAGCGCCTCTTGACACCTCTTCTCGTCGCATAGGCCCTTTAGCAGAATGTTGCAGGAGTCGACAGAATGTGTGCAGCCGAGCTCAGGCATTCTTCGGACCAGTATGCCCATGGCCTCGCCCGCCCTCCTCTCGGTGCAGAGGCCCTTGAGCAGATGATTGAAGGCGATGGTGTCCGCCCGGCATCCAGATTTAATGATGTGGCCGAATGCAGCGAAGCCGAGGTCCACACGGCCGGCGCTGCAGCAAGAGCGGACGAGGATGCCGTAGGTGCATATGTTGGGAGCCACCTTGCTGCGGTCTGCTCGGGCGACGCGGTTGAAGAGGGAGATGGCGAGCGCGGGGGCATCCCGAGCGACGGCGGTGAGGAGGCAGTTGACGGCGCGAACCGAGGCGCGGCCTTCCTGCTGGAGCAATCCGTCGAACAGGCGGAGCGCGTCGTGGGCGCCGAGGTCTCCCGCGCGGTACCGATCCTGGATAACGCGGTCCAGGCGGTAGCCGCCGACGACGGGTTTGGACATCACCGGGGGGAGACGGCGGCGGGACATCACCGGAGGGGAGGATGCCTGGAGTTGGAGAGGGTGGAGGAGGAGTAGGGACGGGCAGGAGCACGCTACCCTCGGCCCAATTGTTGATTTGGTGATAGCACAGTACCCCAGTTGGTGATTTGGTTCCACTAGGAAGAAAGTGTCATGCCAAGCATTGGCCCAAAATTTCAGGTGGGTTTTTTTTTCTTCTGAAAGTAGATTTTTTTTCAATTAAATTATATCAAGAAAATCTCATGGCATTGCATTCTCATCCAAATTATTTTATAAATTAAAAATACATTTACTCACAAAAATGAGTATGTTACTTAAAAATGTGTATATATATTTCTAGTTAACTAGAAAATGACTATGTACGTTCTTAAAAAATATTTATTGATTGGAAAATTTGGTAAAAATTATAAATTGTGCTACTTATTAAATATAATTAATTGTTAAATTATTTTAAGTGGGTAAAAAATCCTAATTATATTTTAAATAATATTTTAAGCCCATTTTGTCCCTTTTCTTTTGGAAATAAGTACCAAAACTCTTCAAATCCGAGTGGGACCCACTTATCATCCTCTATCTCACCTCCTTCTCTCTCCTCCCACCATCCCTTGCACAGCCACCTTGAATTCCCCATTGAAGCCACCATGAAGAAGGAGATCAAGAGCTTGAAGCTGAAGATTTAATGGCTGAAACTGTTGCACATCATTCCATTCAGATTCTTAAGTTACTAAGCCATAAATTGGAGCCGTTTTGGCATCCAATTCGTCACCATTGCCCTATAAAAACCCCACACCCGAGCTACCCCCGAAATTCCTCTGCTGTACCCCGAATCGATCGTCTCCGGTGATCTCCTACCCTCCCTCTACTCCTGTGGATGTAGCCCAGGCCGGTCATGAGCCGTCGCCGCCGCCGGAGCGCCGCCACGGCCTCCTCTGCCGTCGCCGCCGATCCCTCACCGCGCCACTGCCTCCCCGGCCGTGCCGCCGCCCCACTCACCCCCACGAAGCTCCCCACCTCCTCAATTTGGCCGCTTCCGTCGCCGTTTGCGCCGCCGCCGTGAGCCACCGCCGCACCGCGCCGCCTCCGGTCGTGCCGCCGCTGCTGGCGAGGTCGCCGCGCCGCCGCCGACCTCCTCCGCCCCTCGCCGTCGCCGCCCCCTCGCCGGAGCGCCGCCTCCCCGTGCGCCTCCCTCCTCTGCCTGGCACGGCTGAGGTTGAAGAAAGGGGCCGTGCCTGCCCTTCAACCGACCAGGCCGCAAGGCCATATGGGCCGGCCCACTCGTTTTTCCAAATTCCTGATTTTTCCAGAAAAGGCTGAAGCTTCAAATAATTATTTAAAATTCTCTCTAGCTTATAAAAATATGAAACCAATTTTTATATGTTACTAAATATGTTTAGTATTTTATAGAAAAGTTTGGTTCTGTTTCAACTCATATTAATTTTTGTATGATTTATTGGATAATTTCAAAATATTAGCATTTTTGGTTATTAAAATATTAGTGCAAAAATTATCAAACCAATTTTTCTAGGTTTATAAAATTATGGAGTATTTTATGGTAAAATTTGGTACTATATATGTACAGAATATTTGATCCATGATTTATTTTAATAAGTACTTTATCAATTATTGTAATTAATGTTGGTCTGCGGTATTATATTTATTAAAAATTCATACTTAACCCAAAAATTGCGAAATCAATTTTTCCAAGTTCCTAATATTTCCTGGTATTTGTCATAAAAGTTTGGCACTGTTTGTTAGAAATTAATTTTCAGAGAATTTGTCTTGATTAACTGTTGTAACAGTTTTTATAAATAAAATAAAAATTTAAAAATTGTGAAACCAATTTTAAATTTTTTTTGAACATAAGCAACCTGCTGTAAAATTGTCATATGCATTGCATTCATCTATTTTGGATTTCATGCATTGTTGAATTTATTTTCGTTATTGTCGTACGTTAGGATCGGGCGACGAAGAACGATTCGCCGACACACCGAGGGAGTGTGTCCATTGTGCTCAACAAGGCACCCAATTTGGGAAGCTGCATTTGTTGACGAGTGGTTATACAATGGTGGTCCTTATGAGCTAATTGTTCTACACTTCTTACTTGGTGTAGCTTGTTATATGGGTCGTGAGTGGGAACTTAGTTTCCGTCTGGGTATGCATCCTTGGATTGCTGTTGCATATTCAGTTCCTGTTGCAGCTGCTACTGCTGTTTTCTTGATTTACCCTCTAGGCAAGTGCTGAACCTTGCCACCTACTGTTTTATAATGCATTTATAGATATTCTGAAATGTACATGTATGTTAAAACTAAAAATGGCTATGTAAATAGAGTAGCTAATCCCAAATAATTATTTAGTTTATACCACAACATTCCTTGCTGCCATAGGACTAATATCTAGTCTTACATAATAGCCCTCCATTGAAATTAGGTTTTGCTCTCACTAGAATTGCTTAGAATTGCAATGTCCCTATCTGTACCTATTTAAACTGCTATGCCGATGAACTACGCGTGTTTTGAAAAGACAGCTGAACCTGTCGCCTTTTTAAATAGGTGTAGATGATAGTGGGGAACTATCGGGATAAAAGTATTTTGCAAAACCTGATTTGGGGTGGCTGGATGCAAGGTGGTGTGCATTATGCTGAGCCCAATGTTGCATGAGATTGGGTCAAGTGTAGAACCCACCCCGATCACTAAGGACCGATTCCTTGAGATAGTCGAGCTAAGTACTACAGTGCGACCATTGAGTGCCTGTGTGGGCAGGCCCTGGCTTAGTAGCTTTTGGAATTCTAGTTCGGTGCCCATCCGGTGGGACTATCCTGAGGGCAATGGTCTGGATTGTTCTATGCTGAGGCCAATGGTGCAATCCGCAGCCAGTCGAGTGTGGTACTAAGCCGAGGCCAATGGTATCCACTGTTGTGCTGTTGGGAGCGGGGTTACCGAATTAGGAGGAGGATTGCCAAATGCCTTGTCAAGAAGACTCTTTGGCCTGAAAAACCTGTCTCGTGGGTAAAGCGCGCAACCTCTGCATAGTGTACAACTATCATGATAGCCTTGCCCGAGGTCAAGGGCGGACGACGGGGAGCTGCCTCTTTGGTAATGTTCGTTTTGGTTTTCAAAATGTTTTTCAAAAGAGATTTGTTTTATTCTCCTCATAGTGGGGAACTGTGAGTGATGAGGGTATAGGTTCATGGCGGGGAACCATGATCTAGCCACTTGGGAAGTTTTCGGCTGCGGCCGAAGGAAAGAAAAGAAATTGAAAACAAAATATTTGTTTGAATCATGTTTTTCCTCATATTTCAAAATATAGGAGAAAACCCTCGAAAAGCTAGATTTACGCAAAATAATCTTACCCTTCCTTTGTAAGCCTTAGTTGCATATAGTCAGCCTTGCTTGTTGAGTATTCGCGTACTCACCCCGCCTTTTATGCGGGCTGCTCATTCCAACGAGCAGGTTTCCACAAGAAGATGTTCCCTAACAACAAAGTGTACAAGGATGAAGGCTTCACCAACGGGATTGAAGATGAAGATTATGCGACATCTAGGAGCGCTAACTACAGCTTGCCTGTGGGAATCGTCTTGTTTTGCTCTTTTGAAGTTGAACTTGTATTTTAGTCTTCCGCTGAATTAAGGCCTCTGTGCCTAACTTTTTTAATAAACACCACACTGGCGCATACTCTGATGTAAAGGCCATCTTGGCTATTATTCTGATGTAATAAGTTTGTTCGTTTGATGGCTATGATCTAAGAGCTGTATATATATGTGTTCTAGCTACTGATTCAGGGACTAGAACAGGTAAAGCACAGAAGGGACTCAACTCCGTTCTCGGGTCCCGACACCGACTATATTCAACCCGTTTTCACCCATACTTGGGAGGACTAAGCCTTGGCCACCTCCTTCTCTTCACCTCGCTAAAATAAATGATTATAGGTTTTCACAAAAAAAGAAAATGGATATAGTTACAGAACAAGAATACAAAGACTCATGTTATCAGATGTACCGTTGCATGCCATGTCCCATTAATTTTCATCCGTCGATATATGTGGCCCTAATTTCGTGCAACTTTGAAGCCACCTAATTCATTTGCGCCCATTGGAATTTCTTGGGAAAGATCCAACTATTGTACTAGCTGGGGATCGACAATATGCAATACCTTGTCAGGTAAGTTCATGTGTACAAACTTTGCAATACTCAATCCTTCCGTAAACATGTCATCTGTTGGCCTCTTCCCAATGTATATTTCAAGAAGAACAACCCCGAAGCTCTAAACATCTGTTGCAGTTGAAACCTGGCCACCCACTGCCCACTCTGTTATGAATTACCTCATATCAGAACAATTTGGTTAGTCAAAACGAGAGAGCTAAGAATGAGAAAGTCGATCATGAAACTGACAATTAGTTAAATCTCATAATGAAACTCGAAAAATTTTACTCTACTTCATGCACTAGCTGGAACCTAACTTCTATATCAAAATGAGAATCCATTTCTGGTCGTAGTTGCGTATATTAGTCCGATCCTATCAGTTTTTCTAGATCATAAATAGTCCTATCAGTTGTGATAAGATCGTACTAGCTATAGCTAGCATATATTTGTAACTGCAAATTTCTTCTCTCCTTATTTTTTTTTCCTCCACTATATGTTCTTTAAGCGAAGCAATATATACAGCAAGACATATCGTTTCATGTGCAGATGCCTCAAGCTATCTGATAGTGCGACGTAGACAGTAATTCCCAAAAGTTTGCTCGTTGATTGAGATGGACACCGGCTTTCCTACTGACCTACTATTTCCAAGGTTTCCACAACGAGTCCGTCTCTGCATTTTCAATCGAATACAATAATACATACTACCTCCGGTCACAAAAAGAAGTCGCCGTTGACTTTTGGATATGCCTTTGTCCATTCGTTTTATTTAAAAATTTAGTTCAAATATATAAAAATACAAGTCATACTTAAAATACATTAAATAATAAATCAAATCATAACAAAGTAAATAATATTTATGTAACTTTTTTGAATAAGAAGAATGGTCAAAGATGTGTCCAGAAGTCAACGGCGAATTCTTTTTAGGGGTGTTTGGTTTGAGAAATGGGACGGTGAATTGACTCCCAACTTGTTTGGTTTGAGTAGTGGAATGATTCCATCCATCACCATCCCATCTAACAATTAGCTCAAAATGAGGAATGGTGTCATCCTATCAAATTCATGGGATAATCCCATTCCACTTAGGATGAGGTGGCTCCTCAAACCAAACACCCCCTTTGTAACCGAAGGGAGTACTATATACTCCATTCTTCCATTGCTGACATAACTGAGAAGACAATACGTTCCAAAAATAACTTAGGTTTTGTTTGTTTTTTAAACTAGGTTTTTCACTATCCTTATTGCCAAGGGGCACCAATCAAATCCATCCTTACATATGTAAGAATAGGATTGAAAAAACAGATCATCTTCTTCCTCCATCTATCTCCTCTATCATCTCTCGCACATATAATTAAGTTGCGTGAGGCCTGACCGGCGGCGAGAATCGGATTGGCGGCTGCCGTGCACAGGAGCACGAGCGGGAGCGGGAGCGGCGGCAGCGCGCACGTGTGGCGGCGAGCACGCCAGACGGTGGCGATGCACACGAGCGGCGGCGATGTGCACGGCAGCACGAGCACGAGCACGTACCGGTGGCGGCGGCGCAAAGCGCGGCGGCGCGCACGAGCACGGGCGGCGACGGCGCAGTCCTGCATGCACGTGTAGCGATGGCATCGGTGGCGCACACGCATAGCGGCGAGCGACCACGTCGCGCACGACTGCAGCTAGCAACGCCATTGGTGAGCCCTGAGCCACCACCTGCGCTGGAGGCCACACCGCATATAGTTCACTGCCCTCTTGCTTTGCTGGTGGTTGGTTGGTTGCCGTTGGGAATGAAAAGATGGAGGTAGAGGAAGAAGTTCGAGGGTAAAGAAAGAGATCGGGGTTTGTATTATGTTGAGTGATGATTTTGTGATGAGGTGATTTCTCCATTGGTGAAAATATTTCTGCGACGATTTTTAAAACTTTAGGAAATTTTTAATTGAAATATACTATTCTGGATTGATATTTGAAATATTTGTAATTCATTGGACTAACATTGGACCAACGATTTTACAAGAATTTTTAGGATTTATTTGAATATATTTTTGCAGTTAAAAAAAAGGAAAAGGGAAAGGAAATAAAAAGTTGATACGGCGATAGGTGATGGGTGATTAGTGATGCATGGTAATTAGTGCATGCAGGTCGTTCGTACTTTTATATAAAAGGATTTGATTGGACGTCCTTCGCGCGAAGGACCGAGAAGAGTCCGCGGTGCGCTCCTGCTCCTTGGCTGGTTGTTATTGTGTTCAGCTGTTACATTGTTCATCTTCTATGAATCAAGACAAGCTTATATGAGCAGTTAGAGTAGTTTCAGCTTTTGCACTTCTATTCAAAAATTTAAAATATGAACAGATAATTTCAGTGGCAAGACTTGTAATTTGAAGTTTAAGCTTTATAATTTCAGTGGCAAGGCTTCAAGTTGAGTTTCAGTGGCAAGACTGAAGTTTAAGCTTTATAATTTGACTGCCAAGACTTTTGCAATCTGATCACACGCTTTATAATTTTAGTCTGAAAAATTCATCCTCTCTGAAAATTGAGAAGCACATGTATGATCTGGAACAAACAGATTGAGAAGCACATAGACGAATTGAGATTGCAAAGATATAAAAAAAGACATACTTAAAGTACGTCTATTGATAAAACAAATCACAACAAAATAAATGATATTTATAAAAATAATTTGAATAAGACGAATGGTCAAAGGCGTGTTGAAAAGTCAAAGGCGTCAAACAAAAAAACGGAGGTAGTACAAAAGTTGTGTATCATCTGTATCTTCGTTTTGAGTACAAAAACGTGGAAAATGAACAAGTGGTATAGGGGTTACGATAGTTTTAGTACTTTTTCGAGATTATGATATGTTGGTTTCCGAGGTTTTTGGTAGTATTAAAGGGGTGGATTATTCTGGGAGAAAGTAAGGATGCACGTGTATTCGCAATATGCTTTCTTTGTTGTCTTGATTGTGGGGTATTGTATTGAATTTCATAATTTTTCTTGTAGGTGGTGGTGTGAATTCGGCATCAACCACACATCGTGCTAACTCCCATGGTTAGAAAGGCAAGTATATGTTCATCAAGTGTTTGACAGGTGGTAAATGGTATTTGCTTGTGATGCTCGCATAATGGATGCCATGTATATTCAATATTCATAATTTATATTGTTGGAGATATTATTGCATTATTACATTATCACATTGCATATGACAGGACCTATCTCAGGTAGGTATCCCACGTATCTGTAAAGGAAAGTTTACTTTGGTAGGTGCTTCATGGAAGTGAAGTAATTGGTCCTGCCTGAACAGGACGGGCAAGAGTGTGCACTAACAGGTGGTGGCACTTTAATTTGTTTGGTATGAGCTCACGAAGGCAAACACATATTGCATCGCATTCATTATAAACAATGGAAGTTACTGAGGCAGATGGTAGATGGTCTAACATTTGCGTTTTAAAATTATGTTTCTTCAGCAGTGTTGAGTTATTTTCCTTGTTTAATGTATATTTGTCGAGTCATGGACTCATCCTTATTTTTTTATTTGTTTTTAGGTGAATAGGTGATCATTGAAAGCAATATGCAGGGTGGATCGTAGCACTACGTACTCCTTTTTGGCACAAGAACACACAGATCATAATAATTTTGATGGATTTTGTGGCAACGCTGGCTATGGGGGAGAGAAGACGATGATCGATATACCTCGAGGAACCTAAATAGGAAACAAAATTGGCAATCTTTATCACTATGTTCTTTTATATTTTTTCAGCTAATGGAAATGCTTTAACCTTTATGTCGAAAAGTACATGCATGTGTCCTTTGTCACTCAAAACAGTACTATAAAATAAAGTCCAGCAATAAAATTGCCTATTAATTAACGCAAAGTATTCAAATAGTTTCAGATAGTTTGATGTGGTTTGATGTTGTCTCATTAGATGGTTTCATACAGCTTCAGAAAACTTCATATGGACGTCATTATCATGTATATCTAAACTACTCTATAATTGAACAGTTGGCCTATATCCAACTACAAATTTCATCCTTCCATTAATTCCCTTCATCCAACAACCTTAATTGTTAGTTGGATCACTTAAACTTCACTTAAATTACCTACCTTTGCCACTCTATATATCTAAACTTATCACGTTAATTATGGATACTCCAGTTATGTTTTCACAATTTGTTTTTTCCACCCCTCCCAATCATAATCTTGTGGCATACAACATATTAGAGATGGACGCGCCAAGTTGCTAACAAAATCAGATTATACTCTAAAGCAATCGTATTTAAGTGGGACTCTAACTAATCATGTTTAACTAGGTCACTTATGTTGCATTGTTGCCAAACACGTTAAAGTCGCTTGATTACTTAAGCACTTGCTTAATCAAGGTACTATTTCATCTGATGTACTTTGATTTCGCCACAAACCTTTCATATGAAATTAATCGCATGGTTAATCATGATGAGATTTATTTGCTACCCACCGACGTCACATCGCCGACCACCTCACCGTCACCTCCAGCGATTGATGAGGTTGTGGAGGTAGTGAGCAATGCAAAGCAAATCTGCAAATTCCTTTATAAACATAATAGGTAACATGTCTACAATTGAGAAATTTGTGCTTAATATTTCTTTTTTTTAGGCTCTATGTAATTACATTATCCTTCCTTTTCAGGCTCCATGTTAAAATGAAAGAGAAGATTGGTGGTGAGTTGATTCGATGGAATGCCAGTAGATTTGGCACAGTCTTCTTATTTTTGCAATGTTTTTGGGACAAGCAAGACGGATTCAAGGCATGGATGGTATCTAATGAGTGGGCCTCTAGTGATTGGAGTACTGAAGAAGATCATAGTTTCACATATGATTGCTTGACAAGAGGACATGGTGGGAGAAGATGGGGTTGGTGTTGAAAGCTGTAACACCAATCTACATTGTGCTTGATATGCTGATCAACAAAAGAATGGGACTATATCTGGTTTTTGCCAAGGATGTTACTGGCAATAGATGAGATACGCTCTAACCTAAGAGACAACCAATACCTGCTAGAGAGAATAATGGAAGTAATTGACAAGAGGCTTCGTTAACTTCTCAATGACACTCTCATGCTTGCAGGTATAAACCAATATTCCTCCATTTCTTATTCGTGCATGGTAATAAGTCCTAATATCATTGAAATTTTCTAATTTCTAGTGCTGCACTTGATCCTGAAGCACTATATTGGTCTAAAATTGCACAAAAACCAAGTGCCAAGTTTGCTGTAACAATGGCACTTAGGAAGATTGCAAGTTCACCTTCAAAGTCATTGATTGCGATTGATCAATTTTCGCACTTCAGCAAAGAAAGTGTTATTTGGAGGAGAGGAGGCTAAATGCTTGGCAATTAGTGGTCGTGTCAACCTAGGTACTGTAATTTATGTGATGCCATTACAAGTTTGACTACTTTTGAAACTAAAACTATAAAATTATTGCAGCTGATTGGTGGGCTTCATACGGAGGACAATACAAGGAACTACAAAAGCTTGCAACGCGCATTGTTTCACAATGTATGTCTTCAAGTGGGTGTGAGAGAAATTGGAGCACATTTGCTCTAGTTCACACAAAATTGAGAAATCGGTTAGGCTATCCCAAGCTATACAAGTTGGTGAAAGTACATTACAATTTGAAGTTGATGATGCAACAATTTGAAGCCGATTTTCAAGCATCTCAAGAAATGGAGTATGATCCATGTAGCATCATGATGGATATTGCTCTCTTTGATGAACACAAAGACAATCCAATTATGGATTGGTTCGGCAACTCTATGAGTGAGTCTGTTCCTACTCTCGATGATTACGATTCAGATCCCGAGTCCTCCACACCTAGCACATTGTTACTTGAGGAGTTAGGAGTAGAGAGACAGGAAATTGCTTCTCTTAAGAGAGGGTACGCCATTCGGAGAAAGGGTGGTAAAAATATGAAAGTGAATGTTGGCTCTTTGGGGAAAGATTGGCCTTTGGAGGAAGAGGATGAATCAAATTCTCCACAAGGAAGCCCAGATTATGCTGAATCAGTGGACAACAATGCAGATGAAGATGACGGTGAGTTTAAATCAAGTACTACATGTTCTTTAAGCAATTGCGATTTTTCTGTCATATAGCATGTGTGCATACAGAGTTACAGACTTATATTTGACACTGTAGGTGGTAGGCTTAAGGAACCAACCCCTCTTCGTCCAAGATTGAGTAGAAAGAGGAAGCCCGTCAAGAGCCTGTATGATGAATGATCTCGAAAAAATGTAAGTTGAATATCTAGTCCTAAACCAATTCATATGTTAACATTGCATTGTCATTTAGTTTATTGGTGAATTTGAACTATTGAAATGTAAATATTTGTAGTGTTGCAAGCCTCCAAGGAAGAGCAAGACGTGTGGCATTCAAAATTGGTGAATGTGCTTGCGTTAAAGTTTGATCGGTCATATTTTGTAATGGGATTGTTTATTTGTCACACGTTGTTGTTTTGTGCTTCGAACATGTATCATTTGGGATTGTGGCTATTATTTTTCTCAAACATGTCAATGAACTATGTATTTGTGATGACATTACTACGTTCGGTATACCGCGTCTATATAATGTGCTATAGACTTGTTATAGTGTATAATTTTGTTGTAAAGTGTGCTACACTCTGCAGAGTTAAAACTATCATGATAGCCGTTCCCACGGTTATGGGAGGGGAGGTAGGCCGTACATGGTTGTCTCACGTGTTAATTAATAGCCTGATGGGATGGTTTTGGTTTTGAGTATTCGAGGCTTGTGCAATTTTGCAGAGGGGCTTTCGAAGCCGAGCTCTGTTTGTTATCTTGGGAGTCTATTCATCTTATCAACTGTTCAACAAATGTTTTCACAACATTTTAATTAATATTGACTAGAATAGGTGTTTATACAAATTAACCACCCTGTTCTTGTTATATCGTGCATTTATATTTAAGGATTCTTGCTGGGTAGTCGTGTACTCACTATACAAAAACCACGGATATATTTGTTCAGGAGAAGACTCGGTTCCGGTTAGGCCGCAGGATCAGGAGGATTCTGTGCCGAACTTTGCTGAAGATTAGCTATTGTCTCAAGGGTTGGATTAGAGAGCATCATCACATTTATTCTTGCATATCATTTGGATTTTCGCTACTCTGATTATTATTATATGGTTTATGAAGACTATTGTAATAAGTAGTTGTGGTACAATTACTTTTGCATTGTTATAATATTTTCTTAGTTATGATGATTGTGTTGTGATGCTCGACCCAAGTCGCTCATGAGTTGCTAGTATTGATCACTGGGACTAGCAATCGATCATGGGTAGATTCCGGTGAAGCAGGGTTTGTGACAGAGAAGATGGGGTTGGTGTTGAAAGCTGTAACACCAATCTACATTGTGCTTCGATATGCTGATCAACAAAAGAATGGGACTATATCTGGATTTTTGCCAAGGATGTTACGGCCAATAGATGAGATAAGCTCTAACCTAAGAGACAACCAAGACCTCCTAGAGAGAATAATGGAAGTAATTGACAAGGGGCTACGTTATCTTCTCAATGACACTCTCATGCTTGCAGGTATGAACTAATATTCCTCCATTTCTTATTCGTGCATAGTAATAAGTTCTAATATCATTGAAATTTTCTACTTTCTAGCTGCTGCACTTGATCCCGAAGCAATATATAGGTCTAAAATTGCACAAAAACCAAGTGCCAAGTTTGTTGTAACAATGGCACTTAGGAAGATTGCAAGTTCACCTTCAAATGCGGCGATTGCGATTGATCAATTTTCTTACTTCAACAAAGAAAGGGTTATTTGGAGGAGAGGAGGCTAAATGCTCGACAATTAGTGGTCGTGTCAACCCAGGTACTGTAATTTATGTGATGCCATTACAAGTTTGAGTACTTTTAAACTAAAACTATAAAATTATTGCAGCTGATTGGTGGGCTTCATACGGAGGACAATACAAGGAACTACAAAAGCTTGCAAGGCGCATTGTTTCACAATGTATGTCTTCAAGTGGGTGTCAGAGAAATTGGAGCACATTTGCTCTAGTTCACATGAAATTGAGAAATTGGTTAGGATATCCCAAACTATACAAGGTGGTGAAAGTACATTACAATTTGAAGTTGATGATCCTACAATTTGAAGTCGATTTTCAAGCATCTCAAGAAATGGAGCATGATCCATGTAGCATCATGATGAATATTGCTCTCTTTGATGAAGACAAAGACAATCCAATTATGGATTGGTTCGGCAACCCTATGAGTGAGTCTGTTCCTACTCTCGATGATTATGATTTAGATCCCGAGTCCTCCACACCTAGCACATTGTTACTTGAGGAGTTAGAAGTAGAGAGACAAGAAACTGCTTCTCTTAAGAGAGAGTATGCAATTCAGAGAAAGGGTGGTAAAAAGATGAAAATGAATGTTGGCTCTTTGGAGAAAGATTGGCCTTCGAAGGAAGAGGATGAATCAAATTCTCCACATGGAAACCCAAATTATGCTGAATCAGGGGACAGTAATGCAGATGAAGATGACGGTGAGTTTAAATCAAGTCCTACTTGTTCTTTAAGCAATTGCAATTTTTTTCCATCACATAGCATGCGTGCATACAAAGTTATAGACTTATATTTGACACTGTAGATGGTAGGCTTAAGGAACCAACCCCTCTTCTTCCAAGATCGAGTAGAAAGAGGAAGCCCGTCAAGAGCCTGTATGATGAATGATCTCGGAAAAATGTAAGTTGAATATCTAGTCCTAAATCAATTCATATGTTAACATTGCATTGTCATTTAGTTTATTGGTGAATTTTAACTATTCAAATGTATATATTTGTAGTGTTGCAAGCCTCCAAGGAAGAGTAAGAAGTGTGGCATTCAAAATTGGTGTATGTGCTTGCGATAAAGGTTTATCGGTCATATTTTATAATGGGATTGTTTATTTGGCACACATTTGTTGTTGCTTTGTGCTTCAAACATGTATCATTTGGGACTGTGGCTATTATTTTGCGCAAACATGTCAATGAACTATGTATTTGTGATGACATTACTACGTTCGGTGTACCGCGTCTATATAATATGTTATAGACTTGTTATAGTGTCTAATTTTGTTGTTAGCATATGCAATTTAAGAAGATCACATGGTTTTATGTATTTCCAAACAAATTTGTTCAAATTGTTTTGAAAAAAAATGAATTTGGTCCCGATAAACCGGTAAATCCGATAAACCATGTTTACCGTTGACCCCCGGTAAATTTTATTTACCGGTAACGAAAACCCTGCATTATATACCACCTCATATACCCCGCGTTTCTCCCCTCTCATCATCAGTGATCAGCCTCTCAAACTCGCGAGAGGAATCAGCCGTTGATTTCACGCTTCCCCTCCTGTGATCCGCCGCCATGGTCACTGCCAGTGCCAGCTGGGCTCCGGCGATCTCCCTCCTCCTCCTCCTCCTCCTCCCCCTCCCGCTCGCTTTGGCCCGCACCGACATGCCGGCAAACTCGCCGCCGTCCTCCGCCTCCACCACCCTGTTCCAGCTCCACGGCAACGTCTATCCTATTGGTTACGTATACCGGTATACGTATACGTATGCGACCTCCTCCCCCTTTTTTTTTGCAAAAGGAGCCCATCTCCCATTTCCATTACCAGAACGGAAACATCAAGTAGTTAGTACACACCAGTACCAGAATTACAAGCTGACAGCAGGAACCTCCATGCTAAACAAAAGACTAGAAGAAGAACCACCCAATCCCTGGGTACATATAGTTCACCAAAAGAGCTAACAAAAATAGCAGAACTAAATCTAAAAGCTGATTGACACAATTAGGAAGGTCCCGTCGCAGGATTGTCCTTCAGCATCCCATCTTCCTGAGCCTTCTTCAACATCTGGAATATCATAGAGACCCCCATTTGCACTAGCTCTTTGTCATTTGCCTTCAAGAGACCTGCCCAGATATTGAGGAAAGCGCAAACGACAAAAACAACAGACAAATGGTTATGAGGGCGCTTTTTGTTAAAAACTGAATCATTACGCTTGGTCCAAATTGACCAGCAGATGGCAACCAGGACAAAAATATGTAATAAGCTATTTATGGGCATCGCCTTCTTAATCCATTCTACAAATTGACCAAGATCACCAGGGATATACTGCACCCCGAGACACGTTGCCAGAATACACCACACAGATTTCACCATGGGGCAACGAAAGAAAAGATGGTCGCAGGTTTCAACTGCATCACAGAATTCACAAGTAAGATCCCCTGACCAACCTCTCTTGCTAAGAGTCTTTTTAGTAAGGATCTTATTTTTCCATGTCAGCCATAAAAACACCTTGATTTTCAGGGGAATCTTAGTTTTCCACAAGTTTCCTAAAAAGGGATCCCTCTGACCACCACAAAGATGCTTATACAATGAATTAACAGTAAAGATCTTTTTAGAATTTCTCCCCCACCAGCTAGTGTCCTCTCCACTAGAAATACTATTAGACATTAGATTCTTGATTTTATCCTCCCATTCAACCATCTCATCAGGGTTATTCCATCTTCTGAAATCCATTGTGTAACCCGCACTCTTCCATTGACCAACTGTCAAATCTTTGTGTGTACAGCAATTAAAGATTTCAGGCCAGATATCCTTAAAAGGAATATCCCCATGCCAAACATCATACCAGAAGCTTGTTATGTCACCATCCCCCACTTTAACCCTTCTATTATTTACATAAACATCTCTCGCTTTCATCAAAGCACTCCAAACAGGAGAATCATTACTTTTAGTTTTCACAATTTGCTGCCAGACACCACTTTGACATTCCAATTTCCACCACCATTTACAAAGTAAGCTCACATTTAGAAGTTGAAGGTTTTGGACCCCCAAACCCCCTTTTTCTTTTGGCTTGATAACTATATCCCATTTGGCTAAACAGATTTTCCTTTTATCAGCACCACCACTCCAAAGGAATCTTCTTCTAATCATATCTATTCTCTTAATCACAGACTTAGGAATTAAAAATATTGACATGGTGTAAATGAGAATGCTGTAGAGGCAAGAATTCACAAGAATCAATCTTCCTCCCAAAGAAAGATATCTTCCTTTCCAGGAGACAAGTCTCCTTTGCACTTTATTAACCAAAGCATCCCAATCTTTACATAGGAGTCTTTTATATCCCACAGGAACTCCTAGATATTTCATAGGTAAGTCACCAAGCTGGCATGTAAACATGTCAGAGTAAATCCTTCCATTCTCTTCATTACCATTAATCAGAAAAATCTCACTCTTAAGGAAATTTATTTTGAGGCCAGACATTTGTTCAAATATGTAAAGCAGGATCTTAACATTTTTAGCCACCTCCAGATCATCAGACAAACACACAATAGTATCATCAGCATACTGCATAAGCATAATCCCCCTCAATTAAATCTCTAGTTAGTCCATTAATCAGGCCATTGCTCTGGGCTCTATGGAACATTTTAGCAAGGACATCAACTGCAACGTTGAAGAGTAAGGGTGACAGAGGGTCTCCCTGCCTCACACCCCTCTTACTACAAAAGTAAGGTCCAGTCTTGTCATTTAGACACACATGGAGAGTTCCATTAGAAACCAACTTGGCAATCCATTCGCACCATTTAACATTGAAACCCTTGGCTCTCATACATTTCAGGAGGAAGTTTCTATCCACCCTCTCATAAGCCTTTTTAAAATCCAGTTTTAACAAAACTTCTTTCTCTTTCTTTGTTTTTGTGTAGTTCACAACCTCATGTAAAGCTAGAACTCCATCCATAATATTTCTGCCCGAAATAAACGCATTCTGGAACGGGCTAATGATCTTGTCAATCACCAGTTCTAGCCGGGCAGTGAGAGTTTTCGTGATCCATTTATAGAAAACATTTAATAGACATATAGGTCTAAATTGAGTTATCTCTTCGACCTCTTGTTTTTTGGGAATCAAGAATCCCCCCGTTAGGTTTTGCTGTTTGATTCGAGCTCTTCATTTGATTAGATCAAAGATTTTCGCGATCTTCTCTGCGAGTTTGTTTGGAGAGGTTTTGTTGGTTTCTTCAGAAATGAGAGTGCAGCTCATCTTCTGGCCAAGTCGCCTCTCCAGTCTCCAAGAATAATTACGCTGTTTTGTTTTCACTTTGCAAAGAACCTGATGAATTAGTTTGCGTATGCGTGTGTGTTCGTAAGTTCATTGTTGGCGTTCGGATTTTCTGAATTTTTTTTGCTCAATGCTTACACTGACCAGAGCGTTGCTCTTGGTTCTAAACTAAAATTTTAGTTTGATTCTGCAGCTGTATTTTATCGGAGGAAAAATAATG
Source organism: Raddia distichophylla (assembly GCA_005191435.1). NCBI lineage: Eukaryota > Viridiplantae > Streptophyta > Magnoliopsida > Poales > Poaceae > Raddia > Raddia distichophylla. The sequence continues at coordinate 1,283,868 of SPJY01012978.1, forward strand.
TTTTTATTGTGTGCAGCTGTGCACTGTGTAGTGCAGAATTCTTTCCATCGAATGCTGCAAGTTGATCCTCTTTTAGGCCCTTTTCCAGAGCTTTTCTGAAGCCACTTTCACGTACGTTGTTGGATGTACGTATTTGTGAGCTTTGATTGATCTCAGTGCATCCGAAATTTGTGCGTGTGTTGGATACAAAATTTTCAACGATGCTGATTGGCCCCTGATCAGCGATTAATAAATGAATTTTAATATTAATAATTCACGGAGTAATTCGGCCCAGAGTTGGCCTGGCCCAAATTCGGCCCAAATTCAGCAAACCCTAGCAGGGCACTATAAATACCAGTACAGGGGTTCAACCCTAAAGGGACCAATCTACAGATCAATCTCCACGAGGCGGCGGCTGGGCAAAAGAAAAAAAAAGGTAAGGGGAGAGGGCGTCGCCCCTCTCCCTCGGTCTCCCTCTTCCCTGCTCTCTCTGCTCCCTCCTCCTCTGGTCCCGACGCAAAGTGAAGGAACCTAAGACCGAGAGGGGGGTGAATCGGACTATTTTAAATTTTACTTTTGTTGCACTTAGTCACTTAAGCAAGTTAAGACACACAGTTAGCGCGTGGATTCCTACACAAGTCTAGTTGGCGGAAGAAATCGATGCACAAGTGTAGGAGGCACGAAGACACTCACAGACAGTGGATATCAAGATATGGTTAAGTAAATAAGACAGAGAGGCGCAAACCGAGTTGTTTACCGAAGTTGGGTGCTCAACACATGAACACCTACGTCTCCGTTGAGGAAACTTCTCACATAGAGAAGTCGGGACTCTCTCGTCCCTAGCCCTTAATCCATTCCATGGTAGCTCTTCACCAACACATGGTAGACGAGCTCCAAATCTTCACACGAATCGGCACCCTTCACACGCGAAGGACCCGAAACACCGACTTCACAAGCGAAGCCGACCTCGAGCACACCGAGGATTTAGCACATCTCTGACGCACGGAGAAGAGCACCTTGGGAAGCAAGGTGGCCGCCGACACGACGACGGGCTTTGCACACCCCGACGGACGGAGAGGAAGCACCGTGGGAAGCACGGTGACCTTCACGAAGAAGGGTTTGCTTGTGGTACGGTTGATGGAGCTTGGCGATGACGACGTCTCCCGGTAGCAAGAATCCCAAGAGCACAAAACCGGAGACACCACAACTCACTCAACCCTCATCCCACCATGAAGGATGGCAAGACAACCATGGGGAGGGCACAAACCTTGGAGATGACGAGGAGGAGACTAGGGGATGCTCTCTTCTTCTTCCTCACTCCTTCTCCCTCCCTCTCTCTCACTCAATCTCTCAAGCACATGGAACCCTAGAGCAAGGATCCATGGGAGAGAGCTCTCACACTTGGGGAATGGTGGCTAGGGTTGCAAATGAGCCTCTCAATCCTCTCCCACGACCAGGAATCCCCTTTTATACTCCCCCACTTCGAAACCCTAGAAAATAGATCTCAGATCTAAACTCAAGCCCTAGGCCGGACAACCCCCGGACAACTCCCGGACAGTCCGGACGAAGGCAAGCGCTCCCTGTAGAAAAT
>SPJY01012978.1:1286784-1316359 GCA_005191435.1 Raddia distichophylla
AGGAGTGACGTGTACTTTTCCTTATAAAGTAGTATTACATTTTGTTGTGTTTTTTCGAAGTTGCAACTTGCTATTTGAATTCAAGTGGATGATTGCATTGACAGATTATAATTGTAATAGTAAATTCTTCATCAAATTATTGTATGACTATTTAGTAGATATATGATTGGCACATTAGTGGTATGCAACACATTTCAATACTTTAATGTGAATATATTGTCTATATTATATTATACTCTCTCCGTTCCAAATTATAAGTCACCATTGACTTCTTGACATGTCTTTTGACCATTTGTTTTATTAAAAAAAATGTTATAAACATATAAAAATATAAGTCATGTTTAAAGTACCTTTAATGATAAAACAAATCATAACAAAATAAATAATATTAACATATTTTTTGAATAAAACAAATGGTCAAAAGGCATTTCCAAAAATCAACGATGACTTATAATTTTGAACAGAGCAATAATGATTGACTTAGGCTTAAGGTCCTAAAATTACCCGAGTCCGCCCTGGAGGTGCAATGCAAAACAGTTTCGCAAGGCTAGCTGTGTGAAATGCAAGACAGAAGAACAGCATAAATAAGTTCAGGAGGGATGAAAATGAATAAATGACAAGACTTTTGTTATTATTTCTGTAGTAATGCTTCACGTTAACTACTTAGTTTTACGGAAGCATACAGTAGTAGAGCCGACGGGTTACATTCTGGACGTGATGCATGTATCCAGTAGGGCGTCGTAGAGTCTGGCAGCGAGCACGCAATGTTGTTGTATCAGGAGAAGCCCCTCGGGGAATGGATAAAATGCAAAACCAGCCCGCTTGCCTCACGGACTCACCCCCATAGCCCAGTAGCACTGGACTACTGGTAAAAACTGAGCACTTGTTCTAAAACAAAAAAAAAAAAAAAACACCACCCCCCTCCGCACTCCGCAGTTCATCCCCAGTCCACTCCTGGTGTGCTTTACTCTCTTCTCCCCCCAAACCCTCACAGAGATGACTGAACTGGCCGCCGTCTTGCCACGCCGCGCCGATCTCTAGTCCCTCATCCCCACCACCCTCGCCACCCCCGCCCCAAGCTCCTCCATTTTCTTGGATTGGGGTTAGGGATGCTGCATACAAAGATCAAAACCCTCTACTCCCGGTCCCGGGTCCGGCCACGCGAGATCGTTCCGCGGGGGTGCTCGCACTCGCCTGGACTCCCCAATGTCGACGGCGTCTGGGACGGGGAGGGCGCCGGTGGAAGCTCTCTGTCGGCCGGCGCTCTTCCCGCAAGCAACTGTTCGGCTTCTTGGCCTGCGACGCCACGGGGGCCAAGTCCCGCCGGCCACACTCCGAACCCGGCTTCTCCGGCGACTCCACGGCGGCCAGGATATGCGTGCGTCAACCTTCCGCGGGATGGATCCAAGCTGCCCTCGTGGCCATCTCGCCGCTGCTGGCACACCACGTCCGGCCGGCCACACTCCAAAGCCGGTGACGCGGTCAGGCTCTGCGCATCCCTCGCCCTCCATCAGTTCCTAATTCGGCGCCATCATTCTGCTGCAGCGACGCCGCCAGGGGCAGGCTCTTCATCGTCCGGACTCATGCCATCTACCTACAGGTCCAATCAAAGATCCCCTCTTTGCAATCTTGCTGCGATCCCACCCCCTGTGCCCCTAGAAGCCAATTTACTGGTTGTTCAGGATAGATGTTCATCCAATGTCCACAAGGTCGTAGAGGGTATTCGGATTAAACTGAAAGATATGCAGAGATTTAGCGTAAAAGAGATGAAAAACATGATTTTAGATGATGAGAAGGCCCGTGAGAGATATCAGGACAAAGCGGAGTTGAAAAAGCTTTATTATGATAAGCTTAGACCTGCACTGTTGGCTAGAGGACTGATCTCCCCCTACTCGCTTAGTGATAAAGAAGGAAAACAGCTGCACAGAGATTATAAAAATCTTGCTTCATATTCTATGAAGTACTTGACATTGTATGATCTGATGAAGAGTATTACGGCTATGCATGAGTCGTATTGGACGAACTTCTTAGACTACTTAAGTGAGCAAAGGTGTCTCGTTATCGAAGACTGGGACAGTTCATTGGGTGCCTCAATAGGCACAACAGTATATGAGCGGAGTGTGACCTTCGATGGCTCACCGGTGTTCAGGGGTGAATCCGATGCATCAGTTGATAAGCACGGCAATGCTATGCTATGCATCGCTATCTGGAATGCGGAGCATGACCTTTTATCTTGCAAGATTGTTAAGGATTATCCATGTGCCAGTTGGCCCAATTCAAACATAGCCGAGGCCACAGCTATGTATCTTCTGTTGAAAGAAGGAATTGCCCTAGGTCTCCAAAAATACTCATTTCAGCCTTGCACCGACAACTCCTTGGTATACAACACACTTTGGGGAACACACCGGGAAGACGAACATGAAAGTTCAAATGTGTTCAAACTGCTAAAGTACATGAGAAGATATTATGATAAGCTGATGCCGAGGTGGGAGCCCCGCGAGAAATTGTTCTTCGTGGATGGTTTAATGAGGGAAAAAGAGAATCAAAATGAGGAAATCATAAGAACTCAGTGGCCTCTATTACGGATGATGACTTCGTACCTCAGTGGAGACCCCATTTTCAACTTTACTCAAAAGAAGAAGTTAATTGATAATCTAGGTATTATTTAAAAAAGAACATCTACTTTCTTGTCTTTCTTGTTTATTTTGAAATCGTTTTGTTGAAACTAAAACTATTCTTCTTCAGCAAAAGGTGACACATGTCCTCTAGATGTGCATCGAGCATGCTATGTGGAGGTGGAGGAGAAAAATAAAGTCGATGTGTTAAGGCTAGTAGTTATTGCATTGAAGCCATCAAAGGTAGTTGTTGTGATGGAAGACAACAAATCTCGCTTGGAAGACAAAAGTCGCATATTTGACTTGTATGGTGATGGTATATGTAAGAGTGTGACCAATGAGATCTATTCTACCATAACTTTCGACATGCCACCATCATATAAAGTTTCTAAAAAGCGACTATGCATCATTTTTGATGCATCGATCTCACAAGAGGAGTTCCACATGGAAAATTCATTTATGGTAGTTCTAAAAATTCCAAGTGAGGTGGTACCATCGGACCTTCCAGAGTTCAACCCAATTAGCTACATTTCATTCCATAAAAGTGAGTGTTAGCAATGCATTTTCAATTTTTTTTTCTATTGTCAGTGCATTTTTTGTTTTTATATTATTTTATTTTCTGTAGGTGGCTTGAGTAATGGAGAAAAAAGGAAAAGGTATGAAAGAACTTTTTTTAAGTAAAATCTATAATTATGTTGTAAAATTGAATAAGTTTGGCTAAAACATATAATTTGTGACCAAGCTTACTAAAACGTAAAACAAGACCCACTACCTTTTTGACTTTTAGCGCCAATGTTTAAATGAACGTTAAAACATAGTCTTGACATATGCTAAAACAAATATATAGACTGCAAAACAGTAGCCTTGCACTGGTCTTTTTAGATTGCAAATCGGTAGATACCCACACAAACTAGTGCTGCAGACCGCAGTAGCACTGTTTTAGAAATTAGTAACAGAGCAGCAGCATACTAAGTAGCAGTGTAGCAAGCAGCAGCAACATACTAAGTAGCACATAGCATGATAGTAGTATAGTATAACACATAACGCAAATACGGCACTACACAACATGTATGATAGGAGTAATTAGTGGCCGGTGGCGGCGAGGGTCGTCGTCTCGTGGACTTTCCATGACGCTAAAACGACATATGAGTCTATTATTGTTGCAGCCCTCACCCGATCACCAAGTGGGCACAGAGAAAGGGACATTTAATCTTGATGATCGAGCTGCCCGGCGCGAAGGATGTCAAAATGAAGTTAAAGCATAATGGCCATTTCCGCTTCTCTGCCAAGCACTCCGATGACACGCCTTATGTGCTTCACCTTAAGTTGTTTGATGCTGTTAATGTTGAGGTTGGTGTAAACGTTAACATGTTTTCCTTTTGGATGCACTATTGTAAATGCAAATGATATTGGTTTTGCCATTTGCAGGAAAGCAAGGAAGATCTTGGCCCAAAAACCATATGCTACCTTATCAAGAAGGCTGATGAAAGCAAGTGGTGGCCGAGGCTGCTGAAGGACGAGTGTGCGCCACCTGCGTTCTTGAAGATTGACTCGGTAAATGTGTGAAAGTTTTCCGTGGTGATCAAGAAAGGGAGGAAAGATTATCACGGTATTTTTTTTTTTGCAGAGTCTAGTCCTACGAGGTGCTTATGATGCTATTGTGAGTAGGATTGGAAGTGTCGGCAAAGGTACACAATTCTTCTCATCTTCAAGTGCTTTACTAGTTAGGGAGGAAGCCTATTGCTAGATGATAGTTTATTTCTTGACTTGAAGGCAACTTGACTTGTTAAAAAAGTGCAGATGGAGGAGACAGCAAGGGGCAGGAGGGCCCAACATCAATTGGAGAGGAATCACAATTGGAGAGGAATCACAATTGACCTGGATTTCTTTTTCTTATCGGTGTGAGATACATTAGTCTAGTTTGCAGTGAACTTAGGGTTATCTTGATGAAACTTAGGCGCTGTGCTTCTATATGCAATGTAATTCCGTCAATATGCTATGTTTAATTTTTAGCAATACATTATCAATATAAAGCAGTAACCATTCAGTTGATGCTTGAACTGCCATTTCAAGGCCCATGCTTATTGAGCTGAGTCGCTGTGCAGATGTGTACTTAATTCAACCAAATTTCGTGGACATGCCGTGTTTGAAGTTTGAACAGCTCTCTATAGTATAAAATTAATAATTTTCCCTCTTGATGATGTCCACTATATGATGCCATTATATGCTTATTTGAAACCTTTTTTACTCTCCTTGGCAGCCTCTTCATACAAGGAGCAACATGTTTGTTAAGGTATTGTGTGAATGTATTATTGGTCTTGGAGCTGAAGCATTCTTTATGAAGTTTATCAGGTCAAATAAACTCAAACTTTAATGGCTAATTGAGTTACGTCTGTCATTTTGTGTTGCATTCAGTTAATAAGGGTTCTTCCCTATCAACTGAAACAAGGGTTTGAGCGAATTCAGGATTCTTGAAGTGGTGAGGATATGGGCAACTCTCTGGTTTTGGATGAAGCATGGTTTTCAAGGGATATGTTTTTGTACCGTCTTTCCAAGGTATTTTGTTGTAATATTTTATTTTTCAGAAATGTTCTAATCTTTTATTGGTACAATTATTTTTTTGTCACTTCGCCCTAAAACACAGTATATACACTGCTCGGGATAATTATTTTTTGTCACTTCACCCTAAAATTAGCTATGTGAAAAAAAATAGTGTTAGACAATATTGAAATGTATTGAGTTAGGAGAATGAGTAATACTGTACCAGAACTATTGGTTGCTAAATCAGATCTAGATGTCACAAATCAACCACAGCAAGCACAATGGCCAGAACTGAAGTCCTCGTTTTCCTATTTTGAGTTAGTTCCTACCATGCCTTGTTCCAACAAAATTTATAAACATGTGAGCTGTATAGCCCTTATTTGGGAACAAATCAAACGTTTACATTCCCTCTACCTCTGCTCCACAAAAAAAGGTATTCTACACCTTCGTTGATTACTTCTTTTCGTATTTGAAAAGAAGACTTTTACAATGCATTGCATGGAGCTGAAGCAAAATATTTGAACTTCACTTGGTAAAGTCGTTCTTAGAAGCAAGTTAGCTTAGTTTTATCAACCTCATCAGTTTGAGATGTTCACGGTACATCAATAGGTCACCTGTCCACTGGGGGGTGGGGATGAGGTAGATTGCTTTAGGAATATCTAAGTTTAAGAACTTTTTGAAGCAGTCTGGATAGTTTGGATCGCTTTGTTTAACTTGTTTTTCTAGAGCTTTGATATGCATCTTCGAGATTAAAAAGAGGGGCTCAAAATACCAAAATGTTTTTGTTTTTGAAACTGGATATAGAGCAAATAAGCAGACAAGCTTAACTGCTTAAGCAAATAAGCCTTGGAGCCTTACCAAAGCATAAATTACATACATATGTAGAAGATATCACTGTTATTTGAATCTGTTTGGGTCTGTGAGGATATTTTTTTGTGAATTACATATCAGTGGAATATTAAATATTTGAATTATCTTCGGTTCTAGTAGCTTAGACATAATTGATTTCTCTACACTTCTACTGTCAGGATTTCCTTACAGTGATACTTGAAGCCCCCGTTCTAGCATGGGCTGACAAGTTGACATTCCTGAAACTTCTCTATTTTATGTTTACACATTCCTGGGCTGCCAGGCAGTAGTTCTGTACCTTGAATTTGAACTTTCGATTAGGGTGCATACCAAACTTTATTGTGTGATCTAAATACCCAAGGTAGTTATTTGAGATCACTAGATTACCATCCACCAATGATGAAACTGGGCCAGTAATTTTGGGAAATTAGTTAAATTCAAGGCATGCAGTTTGCTGTTTATATGAAGAATCATCTTTTAAAATATAAAGTTAAATGCCATGTTTACATTACTGAGAAAACTAATTTTCTGCAAATTCAACCAAATCAAGTGACTGTTGGTGCAGAAAATTGTTGTGGATTTTAACATTTTCCCCATATCCAGGCTAGAAAGGCGCTTATAGGGACTACATTTGGATGGGATCTTGAGAACAATGCAATGAACCTTATTGATGATGACAATGAGGTAAATTGAGTCATAACCAAGGGATATCAGTTTTCTGTTAACACTCAAGTCAAAATGTTCTTTCCATCTGAATGCAGTTTGCTCCTGTGGTTGTGGAAACAGATGGCTCACAGTGTGGATTGCTGAAGCCATGTTCCATGTAAACGCAGAGGTATGTGGTAAATATGCTAGGCTAACATTTGTTGAATTGACTAGCCTGCTATTGTAAACTTCAAATGCTATCTGTTCATCTCTATGGTGCTGTTATGCTCTTCTCCGACGAAGCCCAGCCGACGGGAGATTGTGCCGGGGCTCAAGCTCGAGGCTCATGTATGCCCAAGATGGCAAAGAAGGCCCACGACGAGAAGCTATCAAATGAATGCCCGCGGCACAGGCCTTGCCTCTCGGCCCAAAGAGCCCACTCGTTCATGCGTTGCAGCCTTTGCCCCCGATATTGTTTATTCTCACCTCGCCAAATTTAGATGAGAAACAGTCGAGTAAATAGCTAGCCCCGCCATTATAAGCGTTGGCTCTCTAGGTTTATCCAACATATAAGATACCTCAATCTCTGGACATTCAGGTGCCTTCTTCTTGGGCCCCTTTTATCTCAGTACTATTCTCATCTTCATCCACTTGGGATTGGGCCAAAACTCTACTTGCTTCACAAGCTTGGCCCATTATATTGCAGGCTGAACATTGTACTAAGACTTTGAAGCTCTCCTCTGATACTAACCTTAACCTGTCCTCTGTTGCTGAGGAAGTACCTGCTCAGGCCAGTTTGGATCATGCTCCTTTCTGGTGAGTCTGGTGAGTCTCCTACAGAGGTTTCAGCTTCTCCCTTTGTGAGTGCTAGTATTCCCATAACTCCAAAGAAAAAGAAATCTAAATTGCTTGTGCCTCTTATGGAAGGAGATGTGCGTCGTGGCAAAAGACTTCTGGCTCTTAACAGTGGATTTAAGAGAATTTTGCTCTGCTTCAGGTTGTCAATCCAATGTCTCTCCACCTAATCATATTCCTCTTTCTTCTATTCAAAAACTTTGTACTCAGTTCTGCAAGGTTGATCCTTCTCTCTTGACAGAAGAGCACCTTCTAGCCAAGCGCAAGACACAGTCTGGACATGCTAGCAAGGCTAATGCAGAACCCATGGAAGAGCAGCTGGATAAGGAGAATGAAGAAGACCTTGATGCTTCTTCAGTTGATGCTTGATCTTGTTTCCATGGATAGTAGATCTTATCATCTTTTATCTTGGAGGAATACTTGTCTTAATCCTCCTTTTGTTTTTATCTTTAGTTTGTCCTTTATCTATGAGGTCAAGAAACATGTCATACTTTTGCTGTCTAGTACTGTCTGTTTGGGGTTCTCTCACTGGGCTTCATGTGTATGTTTATATATGGATCATAAGTGGATCATATTAAATTGGAATATCCGTGGTATGAATGCTGTGGGCAAACTTCAAGCCTTGTCTGATAAGATAAAAGAGAGCTTTTTTGTTTGCTTGCAAGATACAAAAAGAGATCATTTTGATACTTCTTTTTTGAGGAAATTTTGTCCATTGGGTTTTGATGGGCTGGCTTACCATCTTTCTAATGGGGCTTCAGGTGGTTTACTCACTATATGGAAGAGTAAATTTTTCAATGGTCAGGTGTTAAGGAGTTCTGACTTTGAGCCTACTGTTTCTTTCACCTGCAAGCGTTCAGCTAATTCGTTTATTATCAAAAATATCTATGGGCCGTGTGACTTAGAAAAGAGAGATTTCTTTTTGTCTTGGTTGCGTTATTTGGTAATTCCTAGAAATGAGGATCGAATTCTCCTTGGAGATTTTAATCTCATGCGTCATATTTGTAACCGCAACAGTGATGGAGGTCGACTTAGTGATATTCTGCATTTTAATGAGGCTATCACTCATGCTGGTTTGATTGAAATTCCATTGAAAGGTAGACAGTTCACTTGGTCAAATATGCAGCAAGATCCCCATTTGGTTAAGCTTGATTGGGTGTTCTCTTCGGCTAGTTAGACAGTGCATTATCCTAACACAATAGTTTGCCATATCTCACATACTATCTCTGATCATGTGCCCTTGAAAGTTATCGTCAGTACCAAAACCCCCAAGACTAATATTTTCCGGTTTGAAAATTGTTGGACTGCCTCTCCTTTTATGGACTTGGTACGCTCTGTTTGGTTGCAGCCTGTTCATTTCATGGATCAGGCCAAAGTGATCTCATATAAATTTAAGAAGCTGAGATACTCTCTTAAGAATTGGGCAAAGCAACTTGGCTTCTTACAAGTGCTTATTGATAATTCTAAGTTGATCGTTGTGCTTTTAGATGTTATTGAGGAGCTCAGACCTCTAACCCTCCCTGAGTGGAATGCTAGAATTATATTTCAGAACCATGTTGTTCACCTTCTTGAAATGCAGCATTAGTATTGGAGAAAGGGGTAAGATTAAGTGGGCACAGTTGGGTGATGCCAACACCAAATTTTTCCACTCAAGGGCTTTTATCCAGTTCAGAAATAACCTGATTGCTTGTATTAGAGATGACAGTGGACAGGAGGTTTTTTCTCACCAGGGTAAATCCTATCTCTTTTTTCAAGCTTTTTCTGCTAGATTGGGTGTTTCTCTGAAACCACACATGCTCTTTGATCTCTCTGAGTTGATTGATCCAGTTCCTAACCTTACTGATTTGGAGAGCCCTTTCCTTATGGAGGAAATTGATTCTATTATTTCAATTTTGCCATCAGATAAATCACCTGGCCCGGATGGATTTAATGGTCACTTTTTCAAGTGTTGTTGGCAGATCATCAAAGAGGACTTCTATTTATTGTTTGATACTCTTTACATGGGTGGTGCTGACATTTCAAATCTTAATGATTCTTTTATCTCTTTGATACCTAAATTACAAGGTGCTTCTATAATTAAAGATGTTAGGCCAATTTCCTTGTTAAATAGTTCACTCAAGTTAGTGACAAAGGTGCTAGCAAATAGATTGCAAACAATTATGTCTTCATTGGTTCATCAAAATCAATATGGTTTTATCAAGGGTCGTACTATTCAAGATTGCATTGCTTGGTCTTTTGAATATCTACATATTTGTCATAAGTCGAGAAAAGAGGTGGTAGTTCTCAAATTGGATTTTGAGAAGGCTTTTGATTCTACGGAACATACTGCTATAATCAACATTTTATCAGCAAAGGGTTTTGGTGCAAAGTGGTTGTCTTGAATCCATCTTCTATTATCTACAGGCACTTCTTCAGTACTTCTAAATGGAGTTCCTGGTAGGAAATTTAAATGCAAAAGAGGGGTGAGGCAGGGAAATTGTCAGGTTCGGCCAGCACTACGTGCATCGCGGCCGAACTTGACCATGTGTTCAGCTGGTTTGGGGTTGATGAGTTAGGAAATAAAGAGTTTGTTAAGTTATCTTTACTTTTCTAGTTTGGTATTAGAGTTCGAGACAAGTTTATTTGAGTGTATCAGAGTATTATGGATATTTCAATGTTTAGCGTTGGCTATTAATAGCCATATCAAGAAGAAATAAAGATAAGCAACAAATTATCCCTGTTGCCTCCCATCTCTCCTCCTTTCTCTCTCTCACGCACGGCACGGCTAGGCCGTGCAACTAGGCTTTCGACGGTGCCATCTAAACGCCGTCCAAATCCCCCTGTTCGACGTCTTGTGCACCACTATGTCCTTCGTAGTCGCGCACGTAACATCTTGGTATCAGAGCCACTCGCTACGACCGAAATGGCCAACGGTGATGGTGAACGTCCTGAGGATGTTGCGATCAAGGCGATGTTGCAAGATGTCCTTCGAGGACATATCGATGGTGCAAGATGACCACTCGGCGCAATTAGCCACGGTCACCACACGGCTGGATCAGCTGGACGAGCGGGTTCGTACAACAGCATATCACTTGCGGGGTGAGGCTTAGCACTGGTATGTTCTCCAGGAAGAAGAATCAGGAGAGCCAACGTGGAGGCAATTCAAGGACTATCTCAATTTGAGCTTCGGTCCCTCGACTTGCCGCAACCATCGCATGGAAATCAAACAACTCTAGTAGACAGGCACGATGGCACAATATCAGAAGGAGTTTGAATCATTGCTTCGTCATGCCAATCTGCGCCAAGATCAAAAGATCGACATGTTCATGGCAGGACTAAAGGAAAAACTTTCCATAGCAATGGCTATGACCCTGGCTCGCGCCCATGAGCGTCTACTAGATTTGGGCGATGTCCGGCCGATGACCAAGCCGCCACTCAAGAGTGGGGGCTCCAAGGCTGGCGCTACATCGCTTTTAGGTTCAGCTGGGCAATCGGCCACGCCTGTAGCCAACAAAGAGGGCGTCAGCGCCACGGTAGAAAGACGGTTGATTCGCAAATTGACATGGGCGCAGATGGAAGAGTGTCGTCAAAAGGGTCTCTGTTACAATTGTGACAACAAATATGCACATGGGCATGTATGTTCGCCAGGTTTTCAACTTGGAGGTGGTACCTGATTCTAAGTGTCTCGGTGATGACACCAATGGCGACAATGATACCCTGTCTATTTCCCTCCTTGCTCTTATCGGGATTGATGCAAGTAGCACAATGCGGCTTCCGGTCCGCCTAGGCATTTGTCAGCTTATTGCCTTAGTCGACTTAGGATCCACCAATAATTTTATTTCTGAGGACATCGTCGCTCAGAGTGGCATTGCAGTCGAGCCGCCCACTAAACTCATCCGAGTTGCTGTGGCCAATGGTGAGCATCTCCAAAGCAGCGGGGTGTGCCGAAGCATACCCATCCAAATTGGTTCTACCTATTTTCACCTGTATTGCTTTGCCTTGCCTATTCCGGGTGTTGATCTTGTTCTTGGTATTCAGTGGCTGCTAACATTGGGATCCATTACTTGGAATTTAAAAAAATCTCACCATGACATTTTGGAACAGAATTCATCAAGTTACTCTACAGGGCACCAACCATCAACATCCCACCATGGCCGCATGGGCCACTGAAAGGGAGGACCTCATGGAGGCTTTATTGGATCAGCATAAGGAGGTATTTGCGCAGCCCAAAGGCCTGCCTCCTTCGCGGGCTTATGACCATCGTATTCATCTAGTAAATGACACCAATGCGGTGGCAGTTCGTCCCTATCGTTACCCCCAATTGCAAAAAGATGAGCTCGAGATACAATGTATTGAAATGCTTTGCCAGGGCATCATCCGTGTGAGTACATCGGCATTCTATTCACCGGTGCTGTTGGTTAAAAAGAAGGATAGTTCTTGGAGGTTTTACGTCGATTACCGTGCTTTGAATGATAAAACCATCAAGGATAAATTTCCTATTCCTGTGATCGAGGAACTGTTGGATGAGTTAAAAGGGGCTCGTTTCTTCACCAAGTTGGATCTCCGCTCGGGGTATCACCAAGTGCGCATGCATATCGATGACATCCACAATACGTCGTTTCGTACACACCATGGCCACTTTGAATTTTTGGTGTTACCATTTGGCCATTCCAAAGCTCCGACGACATTTCAAGCATTGATGATAAGGTCCTTGGACCTTTTCTGCGCCGTTTTTGTGCTTGTTTTCTTTGATGATATTCTAATTTACAACAACACTTGGGCGGAGCATCTCTGTCATATGCGTTTGGTGCTGCCGGAATTACTCAAGCATGGTCTCGTTCTCAAGCATTCCAAGTGCTCTTTTGGGACTTCCTCAGTGGCATATCTTGGCCATGTGGTCACAGTTGAGGGTGTCGCTATGGATAGGCAAAAGGTCGCGGTCGTGGAGGACTGGCCGATTCCAACTACAGATCGTGCGGTCCAAACTTTCCTTGGTTTGGTAGGCTACTACCGGCGTTTTATTGCAAATTATGGTGCCGTTGCCTCCCCACTAACTCAGTTTTTGTGCAAGGATTCTTTCATCTGGAGTGATGAGGCCAGTCATGGTTTTGAAGACCTCAAACAAGCCCTCTCTTCCGCGCTTGTGCTTTAGTTACCTGATTTTGGTCGTTCTTTCATCATCGAGTGTGATGCTTCTGGATCAGGTTTTGGCGTTGTGCTTCATCAAGATGCAGATCCTATTGCTATCTACACCCGACCCATTGCAGCTCGTCATATCAAGTTGGCTGCATATGAACAAGAGCTGATCGGACTGGTTCAAGCAGTGCGACATGGGCACCCTTATGTTTGGGGCCAATCTTTCATCGTTCGCACTGACCATTACAGCTTAAAGTTTCTCTTGGATCAACGGTTGTCCACGATACCTCAACATCAGCGGGTGAGTAAGTTGGTGGGTTTTGATTATTCAGTCGAGTATCGCCCAGGCTGACTGAATATAGTGGCAGATGCATTATCTCGTTGGGACAGTGAGATTTCAGATGCTTCTCTTCATGCATTTACAATACCATCTCTGTCACTGTTTGATGAGCTCCGCCAATCATTACCTTCGGAGGCCATGTGGGCCTCTACCCTAGCTGACATTCGCCAGGGGCGTGTCAAAGAACCCTAGTCAGTTCGTGATGGTCTCATCTTATACAAGGAGAGTATATTTCTACCATCATCTTCATCTTTTGTGCCAACCATTGTGGCTAGTTATCATAAGGTAGGATACAAGGGGGTACAGAAGACACTTTACCGCGTTCGTTGTGATTTTTGTATTCCTGGGGTCCGTCAACTCATCCAGGACTTTATCCGCGATTGTCCAGTCTGCCAACGTAACAAGACTGAACATATGAATTATTGCAACCCCTCAAAGTACCACAAACGGTTTGGACGGACATTGCTATGGATTTTTTTGAAGGGCTGCTTAAGTCCAGGGGTAAAATAGTTATTTTGACAGTGGTGGATCGTTTCTCGAAGGCATCTCATTTTATTCCCTTGGCATACCCTTATACAGCAGCATCCGTGAGTCGGGCTTTCTTTGATAATATTGTCAAACTTCATGGTATACCGACATCCATCGTTAACGATCGTGATGTTGTGTTCACTAGTATTTTATGGCAAGAGTTATTCTGCCTAGCAGGCGTTCATCTCAACTTGAGCTCGGCATATTACCCACAGATAGATGGTCAATCTAAGGTCACCAATAAAATCATAGCCATGTATTTGGGATGTTTCATAGGTGACAGGCAGAAACAATGGATCCGATGGCTTCCATGGGTGGAATATTGCTATAACACATCTTTTGAATCCTCTTTTGGACCCGCTGCCCCTTTAGCCACCACTCCCTCTATTAGACCCGTTCCACAGTTTGTTGCCAGCAGTGTCAACCTTCCGGCCATCCCATCGCCTCCCGCTGCCCCCGTTGGTGTCTCGCCACAGGTTGTTGCTAGTGGGGGCTCCTCGACGGCCTCTCCCATCACTGGTGTTGTGCATCTGCCAGTGCAGCCTTGCCGGTCCATCCACCGGCCATCGCACCAGTTCCCGCTGCCCCTGTTGGATCCTCTCCTCAGGCTGCTACTAGCGGGGCCCCTCCTCCTCCTGTGACCAACGCTCATCGCATGGTCACGCGTCGCATGGCCGGCATTATTGTCCCGCCTCGCGACCGGCTGAATTTCCATGTCTCGGCGCTGCATCCCCCGCTGACGTCGTATCTCGCTGCTCTGGCTGACCCACATTGGTGCAAGGCGATGACCAGGGAGTTCGAGGCTCTTCGTGCCAACAACTCGTGGGACCTTGTCCCATGTCCTCCTGGAGCAAATGTTGTCACCGGCAAGTGGATCTTCAAGTACAAGCTACATGCAGATGGCTCACTCCAAAGATACAAGGCTCGTTGGGTTTCACTCAGCGCCCCGGGATTGACTTTGACAAGACCTTTAGCCCAGTTGTCAAGCTAGCCACCATCAGGACAGTCCTTTCTCTGGCTCTCTCTCGAGGTTGGTCTCTCCGGCAGCTGGATGTTAATAACGCCTTTCTGCATGGCTCTCTCACGAAGACAGTATACTGCGCCCAGCCGTCAGGGTTCGTGGATTCATCTTGTCCTGATCATGCTTGATTTCTCCGCAAGTCTCTCTATGGTCTTAAGCAGGCACCTCGGGCTTGGTATAGCGCCATTGCTTCCTTTCTCCGTTCCCTCAGGTTTGTTGATGCTAAGTCGGACACCTCCTTGTTTATCTATCATCATGGTGCTGGCATGGTGTACCTACTGCTCTATGTGGATGACATCGTCTTGACAGCCTCCTCAGATGACCTACTCAGCCAAATGATCATTGCCCTGGAGCGCTAGTTCTCTCTGAAGGATCTTAGCCCCCTGCGTCACTTTCTCGGCGTATCAGTTCAACCTCAGCATGGTGGTCTTCTTCTTTTTTCAGCGGCAGTACACCTTGAACATCCTGGAGCGTGCTGGTATGACATCCTGCAAGCCGTGCAATACTCCAGTGGACACAGGCTCCAAACTCTCTACTGACGGAGCCGCTGTGACTGATGCCACTCTATATCGCAGTCTTGCTGGGACCTTGCAATACCTGATGTTCACTCGGCCAGACATCACCTATGCAGTCCAACAGGTGTGCTTATTTATGCATGATCCTCGGGAGCCTCACTTTGCTGCTCTGAAGAGCATTCTGCGCTATCTAACAGGCACTTTGGATCTTGGTATGTTTCTACATCGGACTGGCTCCGCTGATTTTACAGTCTACTGTGATGCTGATTGGGCTGGCTGCCTGGAAACACGTAAGTCCACATCTGGCTATGGTGTTTTCCTTGGTGACAAACTCATCTCCTGGTCCTCCAAGCAATAGCACACAGTGTCTCGATCCAGCGTCGAGGCTGAGTACCGCTCCATCGCCAACGTTGTTGCAGATGCGTGCTAGCTACGCCAACTTCTTCAGGAGCTCCACTCTCCTCTTCTTCGTTCCACCATTGTCTATTGTGACAATGTTAGCACGATATATCTTTCAACAAACCCAGTTCAGCATCAGCGCACCAAGCACGTCGATATCGACCTGCATGTTGTCCATAAGCGTGTTGCTCTCGGTCATGTGCGCGCTCTCCATGTCCCGACGTCTTCGCAGTACGCCGACATCTTCACTAAAGGGCTGCAAACTATGGTTTTCACTGAGTTCCGGTCCATCCTGAACGTGCGCGCTCCTATTCCGACTACAGGGGAGTAATGCAATACTTGGGTTGTTGTTGTTCTTTCTTCTAGATGGTCACTTTGTTTTGACTACGGGGAGTGTGTGTTTGCTTTGTATCAATCTGAACCGCTTAGTGCCGTTCAGACTGCGGGGGAGTGTTACAGTAAATTGGGCCCTTGGGGGCGGCCCATCTCTCGTACTATAAATATTCCACCTAGAGGAATACAACATATTCTATTCCGTAATCCTCTTCTTTTAAGAAAGCTGATAGTAGGCAGCAAAACTATTGCAATGACGTTCTTTGTGATTGAAGGCAAGGGAAGTTATAGTGTATTGCTGGGGCGAGACTGGATACATGTCAATCGCAGAATTCCATCCATTCTTCACCAAATTCATATCCAGTGGAACGGTGACAAGATTGAGACCATTAAAGCTGACATTCCTAGTTAGGCGGATTTTAATTTTGTTAGTATTTCTGAGAAGGTAGAATGCTTATTTGAAAAACCATTGGGAGATTGTGATTTCCTCAGCGTGAGAAAATCAGGCTTTTAGCGGTTATGCTGGAAACACAATCCATTGTGGAAGGACAAGAAGGTTTTTTTAATGGGAACTCAAGCATTAGAAAAGTTTGAGGATAAGTTGGGACAAGGCTTCGTGTTGACAGGAATTAGAAGAAGTTGATATTGGTAACGGAGATAAACAAAGGCCAACATTTGTAAGCAAAAAGTATCTAAAGAATATAAAGATCGGTTATTGCAATTCTAAAGAGTCACGTTGATTGCTTTGCGTGGAAATACCATGAGATGTCTGGTTTAAGTCGATCAATTGTTGAGCATAAGATCAAGATGAAGCCTAGATTTCGGCCTGTGAAGCAAGCTCCAAGGAAAATACGATTGGAAGTGAATGATCAAGTAAAGGCTGAATTTGAGAGATTACTAGAAGCAGGATTTATTCGAGCATGCAAATATGTCGATTGGATCTCTAGCATTGTGCCAGTGGAGAAGGACTCCAATAAAATTCGGGTGTGCATTTATTTTAGAGATTTTAATCAAGCAACATATAAATACGAATACCCAATGCCAATTGCTGATCATTTAATCGATGCAGCATCTGGGAATCAGATTATTAGTTTTTTAGATGGCAACGCAGGATATAATCCTATTTTTATGGCAGAGGAAGATGTTAATAAAACAGCTTTTAGATGTCCACAATCTATCTGCTTATTTGAGTGGGTGGTGATGGCCTATGGATTAATCAGCGCAAGAGCCACTTATCAAAGAGGTATGAATCTGATCTGTCATGATTCGATCGAAAAATTGGTGGAAATCTACATTGATGATGTGGTCATCAAATCTTAAGAAGAACAACAACATTTAGCCGATATCACCACTGCGTTGGATCGGTTTAGAAAATATGGCATGAAAATGAATCCAAAGAAGTGTGCATTTGGAGTTTCAACCGGAAAATTCTTGGGATTCATTGTACATGAGGGAGATATTGAAGTAAACCCCGATCGAGTGAAAGTCATCATGAATACTCAACGTCCTAATTGCAAGGTGAAATTACAGGAGTTAATTGGCAAGATTAATTATTTGAGAAGATTTATAACAAATGTATCAGAAAAGATGTGAAAGAGGATCCTATGGCCTAGAGGGGGTGAATAGGCAATTTTAAACTTTTTCAATTATTCTTGATTAATCATCATGTTAATAGTGACCCAATCCTAGTTCCAATTATCAAGCGAGCGGAAGCGATAAACAAGTGATTAGAAAAACTAGGACATGGTATCATAATTTATCACAAGCATTGCAATCAAAAGTAAGAGCGGGAATTAAATGAAAGAGAGTGACACGATATTTGTTTGACCGAAGTTCGGAGCCGCAACTCCTACTCTCCGTTGAGGCTACCCCTTGCGCACAAGGACCAGCTCGCTCTCGAGCCTATCGCCTCACTTACTCCCCGGTAGTCGTTCCGCCACTCCGCCGAGGTGGACTCCGTCACCTGTACACTGACTTGAGAGTAGCCACACGCCAAGGCCTACTCCCAAGCCCACGCCTCCACGAAGGATGTCGTCTTCAAAAGTAACAAGCCCGAAACGCCCCGATCGTGCCGGATCGAAGGACTTCAATGAAGCTCGGTATTGGGGATGAGAAAATGTTGGCTTGGTTTGGTTGGTGGATGGAGGAATGGCTCTAGATCACCTAATTGATGAGCAATAGGTTGTGGTAGGTGAAGTGGAGCAGCAAACCTCAAAGAAGCCAGCCACTAGACAAGTATTTATAGCCCCTAGAGCAAAACCAGCCGTTGCCCTCCGGAAGGGAACAAAAAACTAGCCGTTAGCCTTTATCCGACGCCGTCCGATGGGCACCGAACGCCGTCCGACAGAGGCAACTGCTCACTGAAATCAGCCTATCGGACGTCGTTCGGTGAGGACCGAACGCCGTCCGACAGTGAATAAAGATCACTGATTTTAGCTTATCGGACGCCGTCCGG
This sequence comes from Raddia distichophylla, assembly GCA_005191435.1. Taxonomy (NCBI): domain Eukaryota; kingdom Viridiplantae; phylum Streptophyta; class Magnoliopsida; order Poales; family Poaceae; genus Raddia; species Raddia distichophylla. The sequence goes on from SPJY01012978.1 coordinate 1,304,996, forward strand.
TGACAACCGGACGCCGTCCGACAGAGTGCACTGTGCACGGGATTTGCTGATCGGACGCTGTCCGGCTGCTCCCAGACGCCGTCCGACAGAGAGTAAATTCGTGATAGAGGTGTGGAAGTATTTAGGTGGGTTTCTTTCTCTCTAGAAATCTCACAAGAATATTTTTAGGTATTTTTAGAAGAGGTGGACTAAGGAAACCGATTTTTCGAGAAGTATCAAAGATCCGGCATAGTCCGAGAGATTCAAACCCCTTTTGAAATCCGACAAGAAAACAGAAATAAAAGACCTAACTACTCCTAATCTATACGTGACCTCATCTCTCGCCCGGTCACGCACTTAGAACCTTGGAGCAGCTCACAATTTCGTCGAGGCTTCAAATTAGGGTTTTACGAGAAGCCGAGTCTTCACTAGGGTTCCGAAAAATCCAAAAACCCCCTAGCACTTAATATTAAATATTTTTGACATCAATGCCACTAAGAAAAATTAGGGCTCAACAATGCTCACAAGATGGTTGCGTTCTTTCCTTTGCTGAAGTTAAAAAATACCAATAAATTTGTGTTTCCTTGAATCCAAGGAAAGATAAATTTGTGTTTTAGGTAAAAATTTGTCTTTCCCTTGTAGCTTTGGGTGACAGACTTAACGACAGTGATGCCGGGCAATGGAGGAATCTGTGAAATCCGATGAAGCAGTGAAAAGATTAAAAATCTGATGAACAAGAAAACATGCGGGAGAATACATGAGTAGCTTGATCTGCAGCCAGAGTGCCGGGTGACAGTTGTGATGCTGATGGAGTAGTCTTGGCTGGAAAAATTGATAATTTGCCATTCTCAACACGTGTAGTTCGCTAAGTATGCCACTTGTGTGTATGATATGTGGAACCATCTTTGTGTATGACAGTGGGCCAGAGCGATATTTTAGCGAGCACCAATATTGAGAGTGGTAATATTGTTGGTCTTGTCAGCTTTTTCCTAAGGAATGAATCGAATTAATCATGAAGCTTGAAGGTTAGTATCTAAAAGCCGATTTTTGAAAATACTTACGGTTCCTCCTGTCGATTCGGTGCTAGAAGTACGCCCCTAAGGGTGGCTTGTTTTGGAGGTTTTTGTTGTGGAACCACGGCAGTGGGACCCACTTGGATGGACCAGCCGAAACGTTAGCACCCAAGCATAAATAGGAGAGGTGCCCATCTATTATGTATCCCATGAGAAAGCAATAAAGAATACTTCCTCTCTACATATCTGTGTTCATCTGTGATTGTTCTTCGTCGTCTACGATCTACATACTGTTAGGCAACCTCGGACTACACTCGGTAGCGTGGTTGTCTAACACGTTATCAGCACGAAGCTCTGACGAACGACGCCGGAGATCGGTCGCCGACGAACTGCATCGAAACTTCGTCCCCTTCGTCGGCCTAGTTGGAACCCGTTGATCTATCCTACGCGATAGTTCGCGCATCCCATCTTTGCCGCAAGAATCGAAGGTATAGATCGGTTTTCCTCGGGTTCCCGTTTGGATCTATTAAAAAATTGCAGGAATCTCGAAGATTCAATCGATTTTAACTGCCGGTTCTTTGGATCGGCGACGAACGAACGCAAAATCGGAATTGATCTCTTAAAGAAATTAAAGGGATCTTGTAGATCCCATTGAATTGAACTGCTGATTGTTCGGATCAGCGACGAACGAATTTGAATTGCATTGATTCTATGCATGGGAAACGCATCTGTTGCCTGTTGGTCATCGTCGCGCGCGGTCACGCTCCGCCGTGCTTCGCACTCCAGCATCGGGTCGGCTGCGCCATTGCGGCGGCACCGCGGCCATGCAACTGGACATGGAGTCCCTCATGAACATGCATTGCGGCTAGCAAATCTCAAGAATTTCATGGCTGTACTATACGTTGCATGCTAGCATATGGAATTGCATGGCCGAGTCATGCGGCTTGTAGTTCGCATGATTGCATCGCGCCGAGCCATCTGTGAAACCATGGCCACGTATGGAATTAAATGGCCACGAGCAGCCGCTGTGCTTCACGACATGCATGCCGCCGCGCTGGCCGCTCCGCCGGCTAGCCACCAGTCGCCACGCTGCGCCCACGTGACAACGCGCTCACGCCGCCTCGCCACCGTAGCTGACACCGCCATGCGCCCTGCGTCCTGGCTACGCCGAGCCCAAAGAAGCAGCACCGCGGCACCCGAAAGGACTAGACCGATAAAGAAAAGAATGGGCCGGGGCAGACCGGAAAGAATGGGGAAGAAAACCTGTTTGCTCCGTAATTTTATGAATAAATCCTTGGGTTTCCTAGAAATTATGAGAAATTTTCGAGGCTATTGTTTCACAGAAAAATCCTTGGCATTTGAAAAATTATATGAAATAGTTTTCGAATTTAAGAATATTATAGAAAGCCCCCCAAGAATTATGAAAATTGCACATAGCTTTTCCTAAACACTAAAAATTCCATAAAGGCCCTTGGAACTAGTAGAAATTGAAGAAAGCATATATTCAGGCAAGAAAGCATTCTGGGAGTTCATTTTGACCTTGGTTTTGAATTTGCAAGCTTATTTAGCTACTGTTAATTACTTTTGTGCAATTATCTTTTGAACTTGCTTTTGTAATTATCAGTTTTTACCTGTTTATTATATGAATTAGTAATGCATATAAGTAGGAATATTGGATATACATGAGAATTTGTTAATTAAAGTCTATCTAGCACCACTCTCTCCACTAGATTACTAATTGCAATCTTATGAATGAATTTTGAAGTATGAAATTGTTGGGTATCATAATTTATGAATTTGAGAAACTGGCCCCTTGTGGCCTGAATTATCTCACTTGGACATAGGACGTGATAATTGTATTCGGTCCCGAAAAATCCAACACTGTCAATCGGTTTAGGTCCTGGCGAGAGAAAGAAACCTATCGGTAAGCAGAACGAAAGCACTGCACTTTCTTAGACACCACCTCCTTACCAAATTTTTGCATGCATGGTTGAGGGGGAGCACATTGATGTTATGTGCTGCAATTTAGAAATGGCTTGTGAAGCTCAAGCATGCTATCCTACCATAAGCATAACAGGATTTGGTGCACATAAAGTTTGCAGATTATAGAATTATGACCGAGTACAACTCAATATGCATAGAATTTATATGATCCCTCTCTATGTGATGAGATCACAAACGAGGGGATAGTACCTCCCACTTTTCACCTCAGTGCAATTAGAGCAGCTACTAGTGGTGAAAAGCCCATTTGTCAGAAGAATGAAAGAAGGGAAATTAAAGAAACTGCCCTAGAAAAGAAAGTCCATTGTCGAAGCGAAACAGAATAAAAGAATAAAGTCACGTAATGCAAGCCACATGACCATTAGGTCAAGATGTGCTATAAATGTGGCATTTAGGGGCATTAGTCGAAAATTTGGTGCAAACCTATTGATGAAATTGCGGCTTATTAAACTGAAAGAAATTCAAAGTAGTAGAGGTGTCTTACTATCGCTAGAAAAGAAACCTTTTGGTAGAATACACTTATGAAGAGACACATTTGCATCGCCCATTAATCGTATTGAAACCACAAGAAGTGGATAAGGAAGAGAAGATCCCGAAAAATAGCATCGTAGCTAAGAGAAAGTGCATAATTCTAACATTTATTTATGTAGGAGTTGCACTATTAGCATTTTCCCTATAGATTGTGGTCGCTAATAGACATTTATGAATGTTAGCATATTCAATACAGTTCAGTGATCATCAATCAGCTAGCATTGTCCTTCTTACTGAACTACATATGATTATCAGATAATATATTCTTTAATTCTTATAATCTGCGAGATCAGCTTCTCGAACATGTGGGTTGTGTAGAGAATAAACTCATGCCTTACCACAAGGAAGTAATTATGAGCACTAGAATGTCGTTAAGTGCCCTTGACAAGGGCTGCATACAGCAGCAAACCTCTCCTAGATGCATTGTAGACACGGAGAAAACTCGACTTAACCTTTAATAGGAGTGCCCAGTTCATGATTCAGAAAATTCTTATACTAATGCTATGTTCTTGCGAGTTGATTGCACCTTATCTTTTCTATAATTGAGATGGTAATTCTACGATACCAGATGGAAAAGATTAGAGCTTGTAAATGTATTTTAATGTAGTATAGCCCAAATTCAAATGGATGGGGAAATTCTAGTATTCTTTGTTCACATCTGTCGTGCTTCACAATGCATAACAATTCTTTGACATTCTTCATGGTCTCAACGCGGAAACCATCAACATGGATGTCTTTCAAATTTAAGAGAGTTCAAGTGGATTCCAGGTAAAACAATGCTTCTTTAAAGTGCTGATGTAATACCTATAGAATTTATGTCATCTCTTAAAATTCTATTGGTGTTGCTAAACTACTAACAATTCATACCTCCATAGGGCACTACACTAGTTTTATTCATAATTGCAATCAGGCAATGGCAATATGCATAATTCATATGATTCAAATATTGATTGCATCTTCAAACTATATTAGAATATAGGATAAATTCATAATGAACATGAGAATTAAGGTTTGCTCTTCGAGAGCTTCAATTCATTCTTTCAAACAGTGTGCTCTTCGAGAGCTTCAAATTCTTTGTACTAAAGAAGAGCACTATATATCTCATGTCTGAGCGTCATGGACTAGAGATGTCCTACCGCACTTGCTGAGTTGTCATATATTGAATAAAAAATGGAAGCCCAATAAGCAGCCCTCATCAATTAATGCAAGGGACACGTAGTCCCACAACATCCGACTAGTGCAAAGAAAAAAAAATTCCAATTTTGAATGTAAGTTTTATGTACCTATACCACACTTGCAATGAATTTAACAATGACTGAGGATCATTTTTCATCATTAGGGGGAGGAATAGAACCCTGAAAAGAAGAATGCCGAGAAATTATGTGGCTAACCTCAGACACCACTAACGCATTCCCGCGCATTAACCGCACTAGTATGCATTTTAAAGTAATGAAGCAATTAGCAAATGAACTGCCTAATCATTTTTGTGATTTGAAGGATGTGATCAAGTCGCATTATTGACAACAATGCACCCGAGAGGGTCGAAATACCATAGAAGGTACCCCTCATTCTGTTCCGAGGCCTCAAAGAAAAGGACAGAAAATCTGGTTACTCGAATCCCAAGTATCCAGGGATGCCTGAAGAAAAACGGATAAGAGAGCTTGTCACAACCGATCACGAAAATGCCCCGCAATAAGAACAATAAGAAGGGGAGCCAGTTGAGACCTGGCGCTGGTGAGCAGCCTGCTAGTGAGGTACTCCCAGTTTTGAATTTACCGGTATAAGAAGAAAGAATAGAAGAAGAAGACGAAAGACACACAAACGAGCGTGCCGAAAGGCATGCATACGAGCATGTGAATGCGCACATTGGCAACCATCTAAAGGTCCTTACTCCCGCGATTAGGAAATAGCAGTGCAGAGCAAGTGATAGTGCATGAAGCACATGTGCACGAAGCACCCCATGAAGAAATGGCCATAAATTCAGTGCACTCCGGGGAAATAATGAATAGAACCACAGCCAATGTCGACATATACTTTGCAAAGAAGATTGCCAAAACAATTGAGCCCGATCCTAAGCCTGCATCTCTCTCTGAGTTGTAAGTCACGGACGGATTAGGAAGAATGGACGAAGAACAATCACAGATGAACACAGAGATGTAGGAGAGAAAGTATTCTTTATTGCTTTCTCATGGGATACATAATAGATGGGAACCTCTCCTATTTATGTTTAGGTGCTAGGGTTTCGGCTGGTCCATCCAAGTGGGCCCTACCTCTTAGCCGTGCCAGCCCCACGGCCGGCCTGGCTCGGGCGTGGTTAACATCTTGAGCATATGCCAAATGAAATCTTGTTACACCAGTCAACCTACACGTTGATCGTGTTGGAAAGGCTTGATTTTGAGGTGTATCCATGAAAACCCGATGGTTGGTCTCACTACAGGAAACGCCCTCAGTGTGGGTGGCCAGAAAATTCAGTGTCGGCGGCCAAATGCCGCCGACAGATCAATGTCGGAGGCCCAAATAAGACCGCCGACACAAACAGAATCAGTTTCGGCGGCCAAACATAAGCCGCCGACACTTCTCAGCCACCTATCACTTTAACCGCCGATATTGTTCCCTCCAGAGACGGTCCGATAACGGTGGACGTTTAGGTGGACCCACGTGCCAGTCAGGCCAAGTCCCTAACAAGCGGGCCCAAGCGATAGCCAGGGGGAGGCATCTATGTCGGCGGCATAAACATAGCCGCCGACACTGACAAAATAAATAAAACCAACGGGCGCGGCGGTGCTCGAACCCACGACCTGCAGGGAGCACACGCCGCTAAAATCAGGGGGCGCGCCGGTGCTCAAACCCACGACCTGCAGGGAGCACACGTCGCGCCGCGCGCTGATAGCCAAGTGACCAAAGTTGTTTATTCAACAATCTAAGGCACCACATTGTTTTGTATGTATTCTGGATAAGCTGTGTCGGCGGTCGTTTTTTTGCCGCCGATATAGGACAATTAGTGTCGGCCGTGTTTAACAAGGCCGCCGACATAGCCCTCCCCAATCCACCTTCCCTCTTACCGTCACCCGGGCCCACGTGCCAGTCACGGGCCCGAACCGTAGGCAGGGGAGGCATGTGTGTCGGCGGCATAAGTACAGCCGCCGACATAGATAAAATAAATAAAATCAGGGGGTGCAGCGGTGCTCGAACCCACGACCTGCAGGGAGCACACGCCGCACCGCGCGCTGATAGCCAAGTGTGCAAATTTATTTATTCAACAAACCTAGGCTCCAGATTGTTTTGTATATTTGCCTGCAAAGTCTGTGTCGGCGGTTCTGTGTTTTATCGCCGATATAGGTCCATCAGTGTCGGCGGTATTTAAATAGGCCGCCGAAAAAGATCCTCCCCAAAGCCCTGTCTCTTGCCCTGACCCAGGCCCACGGGTCTAGGCTAGGTGCCAAGTGGCTTCCTAGGTCATGCATGCTGTTGGCATTAGGACTCCTTGGCCGAAGGAGTGCCGTGTTGGGTCGACCTCCATGACGACTTTCTTTGGGACCGTAACCCGCTCTAGCACGGAAGCCATCACTGCACGTCGTGAGGCTTTCAAAGGAATACGCCTTACAGCTCGAGCCGAGACGGCACTCCCTAGGGCAACGAGATCTCATGCCAATTTCATGACCTAGGAAGGCATATCGATATCTTGCAGCTAGCAAAGGCCGCCGTGGGCCCAGGGGAGGGCATGGAGAGAGCATGGGCTGGACGGTGGAGATCCTGTGTCGGCGGCAAGACAGTGAGCCCGCCTTGAGCCCGCCTTCTCTCCGGCACCCCCGGGCTCACGGGGTGTAGCCTAGGTGCCAGGTGTGGCTTCCTACGTCATGCTTTTGCCATGAGTCCTCATTGGACCATACGGAGTCCCGTCTCAGGTCGACCTCTATGGCGACTTCATTTGGAACCATTAGCCGATCGAGCCCGAAAGCCGATACGACGTTAAGGTTACAAAGAAAATCGCCGTAGAGCTCGAGTTACGTGGAAACGATATCTGGCCTCCCACGTATCGAGCTTCCTGGCCGCCGAGACTGACTTTTCTGGCCGCCCACATAGATATCGTTTCCTGTAGCTCGAGCCACTTGGCACCTAGCCTAGACCCCGTGGGCCCAGGGGAGAGCCGGAGATGCATGGCGGGAAGATGTTAGGCTTGAGGGGGAGGGGCTATGTCGGCGGTCCGATATTTGGCCGCCGACATAAATGGACTCTATGTTGGTGGCCTTAATAATGGCCGCCGATACTAATGTACCTATATCGGCAGTCCGAGTCTTAGCCGCCGACACAGATCCTCCTCCCTCAAGCCCGCCTTCTCTCCGGCTCTCCCCCGGGCCCACGAGGTGCTAGGCTAGGTGCCAAGTGCCTTCATAGGTCCTGATATTGGCATTAGGCCTCATTGTATCAGGTAGTTACGGCTCGGCTCGAGCGCTACGGCAACATCCTTTGGAACCCTAACGTCGTATCAGCTTTCGGGCTCGATCGGCTTACGGTTCCAAAGGAACTCGCGGTAGAGGTCGACCCGAGACGGCACTCCCCGGTCCAATGAGGCCTCATGCTAATAGCATGACCTAGGAAGCCACTTGGCACGTACCGAAGACTACGTGGGCCTAAAGAGGGCTAGGGAGAGATGGAGGGCTTGGGGGGAGGAACTGTGTCGTCGGCTGAAGATTTGGCCGCCGACACTGGTGTATCTATGTGGTCGGTATAGTTTTACCCGCCGACATTGATTATCTATATCGGCGGCAGAAATGAAGGCCCCCGACATTTATTTTTGTCACTGCGTAATAACTTCGTATAGCATACATTATACGAAGTTATACGAAGGCTCCAGGTGGTTTTGTATATTTGCCTGCAAAGTCTGTGTCGGCGGTTCTGCGTTTTACCGCCGATATAGGTCCGTCAGTGTCGGCGGTATTTAAATAGGCCGCCGAAATAGATCCTCCCCCAAGCCCTCTCTCTTGCCCTGACCCAGGCCCACGGGTCTAGGCTAGGTGCCAAGTGGCTTCCTAGGTCATGCATGCTGTTGGCATTAGGACTCCTTGGCCGAAGGAGTGCGCCGCCGTCTCCCCGCGCCGGCGCCGCCCCCACCCCCACCGCGCCGCCCCTTCCCCTCCTTTTCCTCCTCTCTCCCTCCTCGGCCCCTTTCTCGCAGTGCCACCGCCGCCTCCAAACCCCTCCTTCCTCCGCTGCCGCGCGTCGGCACCCCAACCCGAGGTAATCCCGATCTTTTTTTTTTGTTTGTGGTAGCTATGTCGTCGGTATTTTTTGGGCCGACGACATTAGTGCTTCTAATTAGTTAAGTAAAATGACAGTTAGGTGTAATTTTTGTTGATTAGTGCTTATTAATATATGTTGAGGTCGTAGCATGTACGGAACCATAGTCAAACCCATTCGGGGGCGCAACAAATTTTCGTACGGAACGCGGACGGTGATTCGTTGTGTTCTATTTACGAAAATGTTGTGATACTTAGCTGTCCACGTTTTGGATAGCCCATGGATGTTGGTGTGAGGGGTAGTGGCCATGGGAGGTGCACGGGCTGGGAATTTTTGACTTGCTGTAATTGTTCAATAAATGTATAAGCCTAGAATTTAAAAGCATGTATGAATGTACATATAGTGATTAAGAGATGGAAGACCGACGGTGGATGTACGATGGATGGATGAGATCTGGGCAGCACACAGACGAGTGGTTCGATAAGGCAGAAGCATTTGTCGAAGGGGTTTTTCGAAGATTCCCCAACCCTAACTTAGCAAAAGTGCCTTGTCCTTGCGCGATTTGCTCGAACACGGAGAAGAGGTTAAAGAGGGAAATTAGCGGGCATATCTGTAGGCATGGCTTCAAGTCAAACTACTTTGTATGGGTATATCAAGGAGAGAGGAAGCGTCCGGCGCCGGTGCCTAGCCTGGTGGATTTTGGGGAGGGCTACGACGAAGTTGAGGTATACAGGTTGGACGAGCTAACGGATGATGTGGGTAGGGCTTTTGATCTCTCTCCTGAGGAAGAGTCCGAGCCACTTGCACAGATATTCAAGGAACTCCTTGAGTCTGCCAAAGAGCCGCTCTATGAGTGAACCGATGTTACCGTGCTGTCGGCGGTGTCGCATCTAATGGCCGTTAACACGAAATACAACCTATCAGCGAATTGCTTCAACGACCTGTGTAAAATGTTGGACAGCCTACTTCCGGTTGGACACAAGATGACTCCAAATCTGTATGAGTCGAAGAACCTTCTTAGCGTGTTAGGCATGCCGTGCGAGAGGATATACTACTGTTTAAAGTTCTGCATGCTTTACCGGAAGACCGATTCTGGGCTGACTCATTGCAAGCACTGCGGCGAGAGTCGGTACGTGCTAGTTAAAGAACGAGATGGTGTAGACAGACAGACAACGGTTGCTCAGAAAACCTTCCGTTTCTTTCCCATCTCTCAACGCCTGCAACGTCTGTACATGTCCAAGTCCACGGCTAGGCACATGAGGTGGCACAAAGACGGCAAACGTAGAAAGGAAGGCGTGATGATTCATCTGTCAGATGCAGAAGCCTAGAGGCATTTTAACCAGCAACATTCTGAATTTGCAGCCAATCCTAAAAATGTGCGCATTGGTCTATCCACTGATGGGTTCACACCATTCAATATGACCTCGCACCGGTACTCTTGCTGGCCAGTATTTGCCATCCCGTATAATCTTTCACCTCAACTTTGCCTGAAGGAAGAGTATATGTTTCTTTCTGTTATCATACCCGAGCCCAAGTTTCCTGGAAAAAATTTGGACTTATTCATGCAACCACTTGTAGAAGAGCTGAGTGACCTGTGGACCAAAGGGGTCTTAACACATGATAGCTACAAGGGTCAGAACTTTAGAATGCGAGCCGCCTACCTATGGTCAATTCATGACTTTCTGGTCTATGTTATGTTCTCGGGGTGGAGCACGCATGGAACCTTGTCGTGCCCTAAATGCTTATGTAACACTGATGCATTCAAATTGAAAAGGGGGGCAAGGCTTATTGGTTCGACTGTCACCGTCGATTTCTTCCGCTCAATCACCCATTTAAGAGGGAAAGAAAAATGTTTGGAAAGACAAGACTATTAGGAACCTACAACCACCACAACAGTTCGAAGTAGATGATATCATAAAATGGCATGAAGTTTGGCAAAGAAGGGTTACGATGACGAAGGTTATGGGAAGGTGCACCATTGGACTCATAAGTGCAGCATCTATGACATTCCTTACGCAACAGACTTGAAGCAGCCTCACAACCTCGACCTGATGCACCAGGAGAAGAATATGTGTGAGGCCTTAGTCAACACGAACTGGGACATCCAACATAAGACTAGATATAACACAAAACCTCGGTTGGACTGTGCTGTGATATGCGATCGACCAGAGATGAACCTCAATAAAAATAGGATGTAACCTAGGGCAAAGTATTGCCTGACACGTGGCCAAGTAAGGGAGATCCTAGTGTGGATGAAGAAAAAGTTGAAATCCCCAGATGGTTATGCGACAAGCCTTCGTCATACCGTTAGTATGGACCAATGCAAGTTAAATGGAATAAAGGCCCACGACTATTTGGAGAATTATGTCGGAGCTGAGATTTTTCTATAGAGAGCTGTGTGCCAAAGAGATATCCGCCTTGAGGATGGAGGAATTGGAGAAGGAGATCGTTGTTATTGTCACAAAGCTCGAGAAGCTATATGTTCCTGGTTTTTTCAATTGCATGCAACATCTATTGGTGCACTTGCCATACGAAGCAAAAATAGGGGGACCGGCACAGTACAGGTGGATGTATCCTGTTGAACGGATGATGAAAAATCTTA
>SPJY01012978.1:1318213-1358605 GCA_005191435.1 Raddia distichophylla
AGGCCGCCGACACAGACATAATTTCTGTCGGCGGCCTTATTTATACTGCCGACATAGATGCTTTCCAGAGGTGCCTTGGAATTCTGCTGGAAGGATCTGTGTCGGCGGTTGTTCGTATGGCCGCCGAAATAGCTCTAGACACGTGTCGCCTTCTCGCTTGTCATGTGGACCCCACTAGTCAGAGCGCCGTGACAGGATCGGGCCGTTTGCTATGTGGTATGTCGGCGGCTGTTTGGGCCGCCGATATAGCTGTTTTGTCGGCGGGGCCGCCGACATAATTATGCTATGTCGGCCAAGATTTGTCGGCGGCTAGCCGCCGAGAAAGAGTAAAGTCGGCGGTTTATGGACCTGTGTCCGGGGCATTAGCCGTCGACACTGTTTCAGATTCCTGTAGTGAATTCTATGGGGACCAGTTCCCGGTAAAATATTTACCTGAAACTAATCCCCTAGGATGAAAATTACACCGCTACGGAATTAGTACAAATCCATGTGTTTAATATCATAGTGCAAAATTACAGTTCAACTAAATAATACTCCTACCTCAAAGTTTGTGATATAGGACAAACTAGATTTTTGAGCCGAGTGATCCATATCTTCCTAGGGAGATAATTAATTCCATGGCGGAGAAACAAAAAGGAGTTCTGTTCATTTAAAATGAACAGTTCTCGAATAAAGGGTATGTACCAACCGTATTTACAGGTTTTTCTAGGAACATGGACATTAACTATATGCAATCAATATCAAAGAAGGGTTATATCCATATTTCATGTGGCAATAATGCAATATTTAAATAAATACTAATCACTTGATTAAAACGTATTTAAAACATAAAAATGGATTTAAAACAATTCTATTTTCTTTCACCAGAACTTATCTCAATACTCTTTCCAAAAATCATGATTATTATGAATAAAAGAGGCATCAACCAATTGACATAATCTCATATACCGGGAGATAGGGTCTATCAATGTTTTTGTTATTAGCACTGCAGAACCTATCCAACTTAACACCTATAACAACTTCCTATATGGTTGGATGCTCAATGTGTCATGTTTATTCAATAAAATCCAAGGTTTTGCAATATCCCACATACTGTGCAGATATTGAGAAATAGCCTCAACAATGCTGAGCTCCGCACAATCCTATTCACCTCCCCTCGGCATATCGATCCTTTCAATTGGTATCAGAGCCTAATCTCCTGTTTTGAGTTTAACAGCTTGAAGAATTATGCCAAGTAACAACAAAGACGATACGGAGAATGGAACTCCAAGTGATGGCAGTAAAAGGGTTACTATTCCTTATATTTATCCTGATGCAACATCCTCATCTCACATCTACATTCCAACTGGGCATGCGTCTCACTTTGATGGCACATACTACCCATAGTGGAGGCATAAGATGAAGATGTATTTAATGTCTATTTATCCCTCTATTTGGAGAATTGTAGAAACAGGTTCCAAACCCAAGAAACCAGATAATCACACATTTGATGAGGAAAGGGACTCTTTTCGCAACTATCAAGCTGTGAATGCTTTTTTTGGTGCATTGAGCCCAAGTGAGTTTAATCGGGTGGACAGACTTGAAGAAGTCAAAGTAATTTAGGATAGCCTCAAAGTTGTTCATGAAGGTACATCAAGTGTGAGGGTGACCAAGATTGAACTCATCAATGGCAAGATAGGAAGGTTCAACCTAGAAGAAGGAGAAAACTATAAGACAATGTTTGATCGCTCATAGTTCTAGTGAATGAGGCCAAGTGACTTGGATGCAAATCACTCACTGATCATAAGGTGGTCAAGATACTACTCCGAGCTATCATTCCGACCAATCGCCACGTAATTCAAATGATTCGATAAAGATACAACTATCACACAATCACTCCGCATAAATTACTTGGAAGAATCCTAAGTGGTGAGTTTATGGACAAATAAGCTTCGAATATTAAAGAAATGGCTCAATCCAACAAAAAGAAAAACATAGTTTTAATGGCAAGTAAAGAGTCAAAGTCAAAAGATGATAGTTCAAGCAGTAATGAAGATGAAAGACAAATGAATTTGGAAGAGATGGCATTCTTTGTTAGGAGGTTTAATAAATTTCTGAAAAAGAATGGTTATAACAACAAAGGCAAGAAAGATTTTGAAAAATCCAAATCATCAAGGCACTCTAAGAGAAGGTGTTAGAAATGTGGAGAAATCGGACAATTTATTGCTGATTGTCCATACAAGAAGGATAAGGATAAGGAAAAAAAGAAGAGAGAAAAATATTAGAAGAAGGACAAGGAGAAGAGCAAAAAACAAGAAGAGTTCTAAAGGTGAACCTCACATTGGTGAGGAGTGGAAATCAGATTCCGGCTTCTAATTGGACTCCGAGTCCGAAGATGAGAGCATTGCATGTATTGAAATGGCTATTCTAAAGCCGACACCATCACTATTTGGTGAATTGACTGATGATGATGATGATGACACTTGACTATGCTTCATGGCCAAGGGTCATAAGGTATCATCAAAATCTTTTAAATTCATAGTTAATTCATATACTAATGATAGTGATGATTATGATGATGATGTGAGCAATGCTAGCTTGGTCAAGATGATGAAAATGTTTGATATGGGTAAGTTGATTAAGCTTATGAAAAGGTTTGAGTAACAAGAGGAACTTATTAAGAAAGAAGAAGACTTGCTCATCCTTGAAAAGAAGTGAAACCTCCAACTTGAGAAGAACCTTGCATCGAAAAAGAAGAGAGTTGATGAGATGGCCACGGAATTTTCTGAGGTCAAATACATGGCAAGCTTTCTTATGATTAATAATGCTTCATTTAAAGAAAAACTCAATTGTGCAAAGGAATTACATAAGACTCTTATGGTGAAGTATAATGATCTTTTAAAGAGCACATCTAATCTTCTAATGCTACTTGTGACCCATCTCCTTACACTAGCAATGGTTGTGCAAGATGTCATAAGATTGATGTGAATGCTTGTATGACAAACTTTACCACCATGCATGATCTAGCTAGTGAGAATGAAAAGTTGAAAGGTTTTTTTAAAGATGACATTTAAAGATATTACAAGTCGAGTAAGGAACTTAATGAGATTCTAGATAAAAGAAGAGGTAACTATAAGAAGGCCGGACTTGGCTATATTCCTCCTAAGGGCAAGAAGACTCATATTGTGGTGACTCCGGTCACCAAACCAATTCATTTTGTGAGAGCAAAGTTTTAAGGCTCACGTCTCTACCTTTAACGCATGTTATGTCCTTAAGAAGAACGATTATGGTAGAGTACTTGCTTATCATGTTGACCCTTATCGTAAAAATTCACAGTTGGTGAGATTCATTTGGGTATCAAAGGCTCTCATGACACTCAAAGGACCCAATCAAGTTTGGTTACCTAAGACCAAAACTTAAACTTTGTAGTAATATCTCTCCGGTAGTTCTAGTTGGGTACTTGATAGTGGATGTACTCATCATATGACTGGAGAGGAGACAATGTTCTCTCAAATTAATTGCTATAATCAATCAAAGGAGAGTATTACTTTTGGAGATGATGGTAAGGGTGATGTACTCGGTCTTGGTAAGATTGTTATTTCTAAAGATCTTTACCTTACAAATATTTTACTTGCGGATTTTTTGAAATACAATCTATTATCGTTGCTACAATTTTATGCAAACGGTTATGATTGTGTTTTTACTTGTGATGGTGTGAATTTCGTTCGGATGAGAGATGGTTTAATATCTTTTAAGTGTCATCGAAAGGGAAGGCTCTGTCTAGTGGACTTTTCCATGGATAGGCCTAACTCTGGGATATACCTAATGGTTAATCTAGCATGGGTTGGTTTTGGCATCGCTGACTAGCCCATGTTGGTATGAGAAACCTTTACAAACTCTCGAAAGGCAGTCACATCATTGGACTAACAAATGTGAACTTTGAAAAAAACAGGCCATGTGACGCATGTCAAGCGGAAAAACAAGTTGTAGCACCTCATCCCTCTAAGAATACGATGACGACAACAAGACCTGTACAATTGTTACATATGGATCTCGTTGGACCCATTACTTATATAAGTATAGTAGGTAACAAATATGGTCTCGTTATTGTTGATGATTTTTCACGTTTCACATGGGTATTCTTTTTGCATGATAAGTCTGAAGTAAAAGGAATTTTAAAAAAATTTATGAGAAGAGCCCAAAATGAGTATGACATGAAGATCAAGATGATAAGAAGTGATAATGGCAAAGATTTAGAGAACACTGATGTTGAAGAATATATTGATGAGGAAGGCATCAAGCATGAATTCTCGGTCCCCTATCCACCTCAATAAAACGGGGTAGTTGAGAGGAAGAATCGAGCTCTCATCAAGATAGCGAGAACTATGTTAAACGAGTACAAGGTGTCGGATATATATTGGGCGGAAGCCGTGAACACCGCTTGTTACACTATCAACCGATTCTATCTACACAAGTTATCGAAGAAAACTTCATATGAGCTCCTTACCGATGACAAACTAAATATTTCTTACTTTAGAATTTTATCAGTAAGTGCTATATCCTGAATAAGAAGTCTAAAAACTATAGGTTTGCTCCAAAGGTTGATGAAGGTTTCCTGTTTGGTTATGAATCAAATGATTACGCTTATCAAGTTTTCAACAATACCACCAGTGTGGTTGAAATCTTATCTCGCATGACGTAACATTTGATGAAACTAATGGCTCTCAAGTAGAGCGATAAATATGTGCTAGATGAAGAAGAACCACAGTGTGAGGCTATTAAGAAAATAGATATTGGTAATATTAAGCCACAAGAAGGTGTTGAAGATAAGGATCAACCCACTTCATCAACTCAAGCGGAACCTCCAATCACTATTAAAAAGATGACAATGATCAACCCAAAGAGAAATCAAGTGAGAGTGATGACAAAGACCCATCGCCTGAAGGGAAACGCCGGCTCTACGCTAGCACAGAATCAAAATTCTACCGCCGAGACCCAGGACGCCCTGCAAGTAATTGACCACAGATCGAGTTACCTTACGACGCGCAGTGCAGCGGAAGATGAGTCGATAAAGCCGGTTCAATCGATCAGCGCGTAGTTGTACGGAAATAGTTGTTCACGGCGATCCCATCACCTCCTCCTCGCTGGTTAGCAACAAGCCACGAGGTATGCCGTGGCCGATCCCCATGCCGTGGAGGTCGTCGACGAGCTCCGCGTGCTCGCCGAGATTCGCGACCTCCTCGTGCAGCCTGTCTTCAAACGGACGCCCTGGCCTCATACGGAGTCTGTTTTCCACGATCTTGGACACTACGGACAAGCCCACGACGAGAGCTTTCCAACACATCCAGTCCCATCGCCAAATTTCCTCTGAATCAACGGGAATTTACGAAACAAGGTCACGGCTAGAAACTGGACGCGAACAGATCACGTCGTCTTCTTCGGTTCGTCTTGCGGTTGATCAAGCTAGCGCCCCAAGTGTTGCGCCTCTACAGGAATACACACATCCGGTGATCAGAATCTGCCCACGGTGACATGCTAGCGCCGGTCGCAGGCGAGGGAGAGAGGTGACGGCTAGGGTTTGGTGGAGAGGGAAAACCTAATTTCCTCAGGGGTCTCTCGCGCGTCTCCACCGCCTCCTTTATATAGTCTCACGGTGGGCCCTCTACACTAGAGGCCCTAACCCGGTCCATGGCCCATGTCTCACATGGTCCATGTAGCCCACGTCATACGTGGTCCCCACATATCATTGAGCTCACATCCGATGTGGCCAAATTGGGCATATATTTCCTTCACGCCACCACCAAATGCACATCTACGTGTATGCCAAAGTGTTCAACGAGATCATCCCATTGAAAACATCCTTGGTGACATCAATCTCTATTTATATAAAGCAGCTTTTGGTGGTGGTCCTGATTTCACTATCAATCGGAGCCTTCGAGATCAACGACTCAAACATCATCTGCCCTCGCCCCCATATGCCTGCCAACACCGCCTCCCAACCCCATCTGCTCCCTCCGCCACCTCCTACCCTATCTGCTTGCCCACCTCCTCCTCCCCCACTGGCCTCCGCCGTCCAGCCCCACCCAGTTGCCGCTCACTCCACCTCCTTTTACCTTCCCTCGGCGCCTCCGTCCTCATCTCCGCCCCGCCGCCAGATTTTGCCTACCGGTCTCCGCCATCCAGCCCCGGTCCCCTTCCCCATCACCCACTCGTTTGTGGTGCAGCCGTTCGCGCGCTGCCGTCCTTCGCCCCTGCCCCGCGCTGTCTCCGTCGTGGGCGCACCCATCCCACCGCTTCCTACCCCATCTTCTTGCCCACCTCCTCCTGCCCCGCCGCCCCACACCCTCCGCCCTCCGCACAAGCGCCGCCTCCTCCACCTCCTCTCACATCAAGTTGATCTTATCAACAAGAAGTATAGCACTTAATAACAATTGTAAAGCATCGGTTAGATCAACTATCAAAACCTAGCCAATCCGATTGGTTAACAGTAGATCGAATCTACCAAAACAAATCATATATATATTATGGCTGATCTCATCAGCCAAATGCATGAGCCCGTGACTGATGCGTCATAAAACTCATCTGTTATGTGGCACCACCATAAAACAATTACGGCAACATGATCATATCAATACAGCACGTTTGATCTCCAAGACAACCGTGTGAACCGTAATCAATTTATAGATAGACCAAACAAAATAACAGTAGATCACATCTACCAAGCTAATCTCACATCAACAAGTATCCACGGCTGATCCAATCGACCTCGATCAGCAGGGATATTTTCTTCACGGCTAGTTCATCCCATGAACCAAAATCGATCAAACTTATGTAGCTGATCCGATCAGCTATATAACTCGCACATCATTATATGCATGATCAACTGATCTAATCAAATACACGGTGGCTGATCTCATCAACTAAAAATAAGATTAATCTCTATTAATCATAAGGATTCACCCAAACCGATCCAATCGGCTACATGGCGAACGGTAGTAGATCGTATCTAATACCCCGCATATCACATATGCGACCAAAACCGATCTAGATCAAGAACTAAACAGGATCGCTCTGATACCACTGAAGGAAAACACGGGCGCAACGCTAGCATAGAATCAAAATTCTACCGCCGAGACCCAGGACCCCCTGCAAGTAATTGACCACAGATCGAGTTACCTTACGACGCGCGGTGCAGCGGAAGATGAGTCGATGAAGCCGGTTCAATTGAACTGTGCGTAGTTGTACGGAAGTAGTCGTTCACGGCGATCCCATTGCCTCCTCCTCGCTGGTCAGCAACAACCACGAGGTACGCCGTGGCCGATCCCCATGCCGTGGAGGTCGTCGACGAGCTCCGCGTGCTCGCTGAGATTCGCGACCTCCTCGTGCAGCCTGTCTTCAAACGGATGCCCCGGCCTCATACGGAGACTATTTTCGACGATCTCGGACACTACGAACAAGACCACGATGAGAGCTTTCCAACGCATCCAATCCCATCGCCAAATTCCCTCTGGATCAACAGGAATTTGCGAAACAAGGTCGCGGCCAGAAACTGGACGCGAACAGATCACGTCGTCTTCTTCGGTTCATCTTGCGGTTGATAAAGCCAGCACCCCAAGTGCTGCGCCTATACAGTAATACACACATCTGGTGATCGGAATCTGCCCACGGCGACGTGCTAGTGCCGGTCGCAGGCGAGCTAGAGAGGTGACGGCTAGGGTTTGGTGGAGAGGGAAAACCTAATTTCCTCAGGGGTCGGTCGCGCCTCTCCACCGCCTCCTTTATATAGTCTCACCGTGGACCCTCTACACTAGAGGCCCTAACCCGGTCCATGGCCCATGTCTCACATGGTCCATGTAGCCCACGTCATGCGTGGTCCCCACGTATCATTGAGCTCACATCCGATGTGGCCTACGATTGTCAATTGGGCATATATTTCCTTCACGCCACTACCAAATGCACATCTACGTGTACGCCAAAGTGTTCAACGAGATCATCCCATTGAAAACATCTTTGGTGACATCAATCTCTATTATTATAAAGCAGCTTATGGTGGTGGTCCTGATTTCACTATCTATCGGAGCCTTTGAGATCAACAACTCAACTAGCATCTGCCCTCGCCCCCATATGCCTGCCAACACTGCCTCCCAACCCCATCTGCGCCCTCCGCCACACACCCAACCCGTCGCCTCCTACCCTATCTGCTTGCCCACCTCCTCCTCCCCCACTGCCCTCCGCCGTCCAGCCCCACCCAGTTGCCGCCCACTCTATCTCCTTTTACCTTCCCTCGGCGCCTCCGTCCTCATCTCCGCCCCGCCGCCAGATTTTGCCTACCGGTCTCCGCCATCCAGCCCCGGTCCCCTTCCCCATCACCCACTCGTTTGTGGTGCAGCCGTTCGCGCGCTGCCGTCCTTCGCCCCTGCCCCGCGCTGTCTCCGTCGTGGGCGCACCCATCCCACCGCTTCCTACCCCATCTTCTTGCCCACCTCCTCCTGCCCCGCCGCCCTACGCCCTCCGCCCTCCGCGCAACCGCCGCCTCCTCCACCTCCTCTTACCTTCTTCCCTCGGCGCATCCATCCTCATCCCCACCGCCTCTAGAGTGCTGCTCCGTCGCCGGATCTCCTCCCCGCCGCCGGAGTTCGCCTGCCGGTCTCCACCATCTAGCCCCGTTTCCCTTCCCCGTTGCCCACCCGTTTGTGGTGTGGCCGTCCGCACACCGCTGTCCTCCGCACCTGCCCCACGCTGTCTCCGTCGGGGCGCAACACCGTCCTCCATTGTTTGTGGTACATCTCTCTCTCTCTCTCTCTCTCTCTCTCTCTCTCTCTCTTCGGGCCAGCTCGGTGGCTGATGCTGCCATTTCCCCCCTCTCTCTTCCCTCTTTCTCCCTATCCTCCTCCTACGCCGCTCAGGTCGAACTAGCTAGCCCCCGCACTTCACACACTCGCTCTGTGGCACTTGCTCCCAGCAAAAATGTTCTTCGCTTCTCTCCTCTCCAAATCCGCTTCCCTCCCAATTTCCTATGTTTCCATAGATTTCTTAATTTGGAGAGTAATCTTGTATGGGGTAGCCTTGGGGTTCTAGGGCTTCCCCTACCCTTATTGTTTAAAGCGGTGAGCACCAAGTTGCATAAGTTTGTAATATTAACAAGATTGAGGCAATGTTGCACAGGAATATAAAGCAGCAGATTTTATGTAAGTTGCTTCTTTGAAACACAAGGGAACTAAGCTTAATTGTTGTTAGATTAATGAAACTTTAATCCTTGTTTTTGGAATCAGGCATCTAAAAATATTTGAATGTTACAGTTGGTTCATTAATTACTTACCAAACATTATAGTGAGAAGTTACTTTAGCAACTATTCAACACTAAATTTTGAACATTATTCTATCATCTATCCTTAATTGCAAACAACACTTCCCGAATTTTCCAAATAATATGGTGAATAGTAGACCATTATGTGGGCTAGGATGGATATCAGGTTGTATCTGATGTTGGGTCTCTGTCGTTGGATAGATTGATAGACTTATTTTGTCCTAAAACTCTTGCAAGTCCTGTATGCCTGATATCTCGGGTATTTGTGCAGTCATCTGTTTCGATAATATAAACAACAAAAAAAACCTTTTCAACTGATGTGGATCTTCATGAACTGCAGATTGATGTTACCTTTCATCTGAGCCATACCCAAAACATTGACGGAATGATCACGGCCTTGTTTGATTCAGCTTAAATTAGATAATTTTTTATTTTTGTATAAGCAAAATGATGTAATATTTTGTAGTCATTTTTGCAGGGTTTTAGATAGTCTTCTTAGAGTTCGTAAACAAACAAGGCCCAAGGCACAATTTCCATGTTCCCAAATATCTCTCCATTAAATGATCAAGGCATCATGAAGTGCTTGCTCTGTTAATTTGTAGCTGGTGTTCAATGTAGTTCATCTCTTGTTAGTCATTACATCAAAAGCATAAAGTTTTGGTTACCAATTGACATTCATACCCTATCTTAAATCAAAGCAAATAGTTGGTAGTTTCCCTATGCTCTATTTTGGATCTTCTCTTTAGGTAAATGAAACAAATGATTAGACAATAGCATTGAACCATTCGGGAGTGTGACATGTATTTTTTTCCCTTCAGGAGACTAAATATAACATGATTTGGTGAGACTGAGATATAGTAATATCATGTATGCCAGGGTAACGTGGAAAGGGCTGCAACAAATTTTATGATGGGTTGATGTTTACATTAATGCTACTCAAATGTAACGAACCAAATAGCATTAAAGTGCTGATCCCTTTGCCACAGGATACCAGCCAAGCTCAAGGCAAGAAACGTGTCATCCTTGTGATAGCTCGGCTATTCACTCGATCAAGTACTGGATTTTCTATGATTAACTCTTTAATCATGGTATGGCCATACACTTTTTCAAATCCAATACCTCGAGGGGCTTAGAGATATCTCTCCTATTATAAAGGAGGGGCAAATTACATCTTGACCGCTCACACCCCACGTCCATGTTTTATGGCATACGCGTAAGCTACCTTTATAGCCCCCTGTTACAGAGAGCATTTGATAGCAGCTGGCAGTTTCCCTATGCTCTATTTTGGATCTTCTCTTTAGGTAAATGAAACAAATGATCAGACAATAGCATTGAACCATTCGGGAGTGTGACATGTATTTTTTCCCTTCAGGACACTAAATATAACATGATTTGGTGAGACTGAGATATAGTAATATCATGTATGCCAGGGTAACGTGGAAAGGGCTGCAACAATTTTTTTGATCGGTTGATGTTTACATTAATGCTACTCAAATGTTTTAGTCAATCAATTTAGCTCTATTGAGAATAAGGGATGTGTTTTTAAGGACAAAATGATTATGGATGGTCAAGGTTCACTAGATCTTTATAGTAAGCATGGTTGCGCAAATAGGATACAATTCCTGTAATTATGGACTATGTTCACTAAAAAATTTAATTTCCTATGCAGTAATTTACTATGCAATGTATTTGCAGGTTAAGCAATTTTTTTATGTAATGCCTACTCCAGTGCAGGGGGCATATTTCCTTTGTACATTCCTGTGTAATATATTTTTGTCTGTTTATTTGCTTCTCATATTGCTATGCACATCTTACATTTTTGTCTGTTTATTTTTTTCATAAAATAATTATTGCGGCAGCAGGAACAAAATCATTAGAATCATATGATGCCGGAGCCTCTAAGCCAAAATCGTAGAAAAGGAAAAGAAGGTATTTAATATTGTTTAAGATAATGCAATAACTATATTTTATTTAAGTATGCACCTTATATGGGTTGTGATGTATCACATATATCAAATATCATTGTAGTGGTAGTTGCCCATAATGGAGCAAAGAGGCCATGCCATAATATTATTCAACATACCTCTGGATTGTTGTGTATTCGTGAAAATTTAAACCCCACACCTCTAAGTGACTCAGAAAAAGAAAATGTACCACCTCAGACATATTTTACTAGTGAACAACACAATGCTACCACTACGCATATGGAATGTTCAAATGGTAAGCCAATTGGTAGTAGATAATACAACACTATTTCTATTTTTTTAGTAATAGGAAAACCTTACGTATGTGTGCATTAATATTTTATTATCTAGCAAGAAGGCGGCCTCTCGAGCCATCGAGCTATGCAAACATTATGGCTAAGAATTCGCAAGTCACACTGGGTCAACAAAACTCTACAAATTCAATTTATACACAAAATCAAAGGGAATTGAGGCGAGAACGTGATAGATTGCGGTATCAACGATCAACAACCCAAAAAAGGGAAGAGATCAGTGCTCGACAAAGAATAGCAAGACAAAACCAGCCATTGGAGGTAAGGCAAGAGCATAATGCTTCACGAAGGATAGCTTCCTAAAGATGTCCAGCTGTGGTGAGGGAGGCGATGAATTCTTCATGGAGATCAGCAAGACAAAATCAGCCGGCCGAGGTGAGGGAGGAGATCAATGCCTCATGATGATCTGCCAAGCATAGTCTACCACTCGAGGAAAGGCAAGCACTTCTAGGTCAGCGAAATTTAGCTTATGCATCCAGACGAGGTACCACTTGTCCCGACTCAATTGCAATGCAATGCCCAGTAGTTACTCCTTTGAGCAGTAGTCAACCGATCGTTTTGCAATCCGACAATGCCTCTGAGGATGTCTTAGATGAACAACACTATGTTCACACTAATGGAGGTAATTCTTATTCCTTTCGTCTACGATTTTTTCTGTACAACATCGAAAACCCTCACTTAACTTAAAACATTTCAGCTAAAAAGCTATACTAGCAATAACGAGATGCATGAAGCAATATATGAACCAGGATATTCTTGTGTAATGAGATCTAGCCTTCCTGATCCATTCGATCACGTGTACAATAATATATAACATAACACACAAGTGTTGAAGCCGGAGTTGTGCTGCGACAAGTGTGGCGCAGAGAGAGTCCAGTATGAGGCAAAGGGGTTCTGCTGTCTTGATGGAAAGATTAAACTAGCGAATCCAGACCCACCACTTGAGCTTATGAGACTGTCGCCGAGTGAGGAATTTGACGCAAAACATTTTTGATACAGCATTAGATTCTTTAATGGACACTTTTCGTTCACCACCCTTGGGGTCAGCCTAGACAAAGCCTACAACAACATGAGGTTTGGCACGTACACCTTTCGTGCCCATGGCCAGATCTACCATAATGTACACTCTTTCGGCTCATGGGAATCTGGACCCGAGCATCTTGAGCTTTACTTCTATGATAATGATCCGACCCTAAATCACCGATTTCGTCGATCTCCTAACCTAGATTGACAAGTCATAAGGAATCTGGTCAGCATTCTTTGTGGCAACCCCTACTCCGAGACCTTCAGAAGTCTTGGACAGGCAAATGACCTCGGGATTATCTTGTCTCCCTAAACCTAGATACAAGGTTAGACTAGAGGACATATAATGTACCAATAACGTCTGAGGTTGCCGCCGTATGGGTCGAGGGTAATGAGCCGCACTCGGGATTCCACCGTAGCGTGAACCTGTACGGCAACAACAACACGAGGTATAATATTCGGCCATACTATGGTTGTTACGACCCACTATCTTACCCTCTGTTTTTCTTTCCGAAAGGTGAGGTTGGCTAGCATCCAGATATCCCCAAAGTTGGTTTGTCTACAGACCATGTGGCCGCAGTTTGTGGGGATACCCTTGATGAAGAAGGTTAGTTTTTTCTACACATTACACATTATTAGTGACTACATGTAATACACTTCTTAATGCGTTAGCTAACCCTCTCTGTAGGACCTAGCAGCAAACTCTACATGTCTGCTAGGGAGTACTATTGCTATAAGTTCAAATGCGTCGAGATATATTCAACCTAGCACTCTATGGCGAATGACTCTTGCAACAATATGCGGTTGATATGTACATAAAAATTAAGAGCATGCAACTGAAATATATAAGAAATAATCAGAAGAATATAAGGCCGACTTATATCAGGGCTTGCTGGATAGCATACATGTGGGAGAGTGTCGTGCTGGAAGGGTAGGAAAAAAATTGTGCTCCCGCCATCCTTCAATGTGGGAGGTCGCGACATGCGGCGTCGGTTTCTCGATGTGATGGGTTTAGTCCAGAAGTACGACAAGCCAAACATATTCTTCACGATGACATGCAACCCATGTTGGCAAGAGATAAAGTATGAGCTTATGCCTGGTCAGACCACACCAGATCGCCCTGATCTCGTCGTCCGTGTGTTCAGGGCGAAGTTAGAGGAGATCAAAAAGCAGGTCTTCAAAAAGCACATTCCTGGGAAGGTTTCCGCATGTGTATCTGTGATTGAGTTTCAAAAGAGGGGCCTTCCGCACGCTCATTTCGTTCTTATCATGGGTGGGCGCTACAAGCTGACATGTCTAGAGCAGTATGATTGCATCATCTCTGCTGAGCTGCCAAACAAGGACAAGTACTTAGAGTTGTACAAGATGGTGGTGAAGCACATGATGCACGTGAAGGAAATATATGCCCAATTGACAATCATAGGTCACATCGGATGTGAGCTCAATGATATGTGGGACCACGTATGACGTGGGCTACATGGACTATGTGAGACAAGGGCCATGGACCGGGTTAGGGCCTCTAGTGTAGAGGGCCCATGGTGGGACTATATAAAGGAGGCGGTGGAGAGGCTTGAGAATGCCATGAGGAAATTAGGTTTTCCCTCTCCACCAAACCCAGCCGTCACCTATCTCCCTTGCCTGCGCCCGGCGCTAGCACGTCGCCGTGGGCGGATTCCAATCACCGGATGTGTGTATTCCGGTAGAGGCGCAACACTTGGGGCGCTGGCTTGATCAACCGCAAGACGAACCGAAGAAGACGACGTGATCTGCTCGCGTCCAGAATCTGGTCGCGTCACTGTTTCGCGAATTCCCGTTGATCCAGAAGGAATTTCGTGATGCGGCTGGATGCGTTGGAAAGCTCTCGTCGAGGGCTTGTCCGTAGTGTCCAAGATCGTCGAAAACGGACTCCGGACGAGGCCGGGGCGTCCGTTTGAAGACAGGCTGCGCGGGGAGATCGCGAATCTCGGCGAGCACGCGGAGCTCGTCGACGACCTCCACGGCATGGGGATCGGCCACGGCACACCTCGTGGCTTGTTGCTGACCAGCGAGGAGGAGGCGATGGGATCGCCGTGAACGACTACTTCCGTACAACTACGCGCAGATCGATTGAACCGGCTTCATCGACTCGTCTTCCGCTGCACTGCGCGTCGTAAGGTAACTCGATCTGTGGTCAATTACTTGCAGGGGGTCCTGGGTCTCGGCGGTAGAATTTTGATTCTGTGCTAGCGTAGCGCCCGCGTTTCCCTTCAGTGGTATCAGAGCCATCCTGTTTAGTTCTTGATCCGGATCGGCGCATATATGATATGTGGCGCATATGTGATATGCGGGGTACTAGATATGATCTACTATCGTTCTCGTAGTCGATTGGATCGATTAGGAAGAATCTAAAGGATTAATAGATATTAATCTGTTGTGCACCTCTGTAGATGTGATTTACTGCTGGTGTA
The DNA here is from genome assembly GCA_005191435.1 of Raddia distichophylla. Lineage (NCBI taxonomy): Eukaryota > Viridiplantae > Streptophyta > Magnoliopsida > Poales > Poaceae > Raddia > Raddia distichophylla. The sequence goes on from SPJY01012978.1 coordinate 1,333,245, forward strand.
TGTCCCACGGTGATTGATGTGATCGATTGTAAAAGGCCGTGGTGCTTGTTGTGCTGCTGCCCGGTGGCTTAGATGCAATTTGACATGCACTGATATGGTTAATAACATAGACTAAGCCTGTGAGGATTGATTTGATTGATCCAAGAGCACAAGGTGCGGTTTGATCAGGTTGACCATGTGCACATGATGACCGGCTCGAATCTTATTGCATGACCAAGTTGAGTATCGTTGCATGCCTGGAGGCTAATTTGATTAGCGTGTGATTAGACCGTAGTCAGAGGCTAATATGATTAGCCGATCAAGTTTGGCTACTTAATACGATTAATTGGCTAATTATCTTGGCTATGGATTTTGAACCGGAATTTGATCCCGTGCTGCATACCGAGCTACCCCTGATTGGATCAGCGCCTTTCTTGGTCGAGATGTGTTGCTCGGTAGCCAGGTCGCTGGTAGACAGTGCGTGGCGCTGTCCGGCAGTGCTCGGCGCTGCTTGACGCGGCTAGGCGATGCCCGTATGCATGCTATGTTGGTGTGGGCTATGTACTGGATTGCTTGGTGCCTTGTAATCTTTGCTAGTTGCACATGTTATGTGAAGGTATGTGAATGGGATTCATGGCCAAAACATTCAGTGCATGACAAGATTGACTAGTGCACAGTTAAACCTTAGGCCAAATTATTTTATTCATGATCAATTTGATTGGTTAGTGGAGAAAGGGTTAATAGCGATTGATCCTATAAAATATTGTTGGCCCGAGGATGTGAATAGGATTAGTCCTGGATCGGGCTAAGGAAGAAATTAGTTGCCATTAAGTTAATGTGATTAACCCAGTGGAATTTTGTGAAACTTATGACCAATATTTGATTGTGTGCATATTTTCATCCTGATCCTAAAAGGCTTGCGTAATTGTGCTATTAGTTGCAGTTGAAATTTGATTTCTTTGCAATACAGCCTTTACAATATTTTGTAATATGCTACAGTGGGTCCCACCGGATATTTGTATTCGGTAAAGAAAAATTATCTATGTGTGCCACATGCTACATGAGGCTTGACCGCGTGAATATTTGATTCATGGCATGATATTTTTTTCGGATCGCTAAGCAAGGGCTAATGAGTAGTCTGGTATTGGATTAATATGATTAATTTAATCAAATAGCCATGGGTAAGACTGTGAATAGGGTTCACAGTTCAAACCCTGCCGACTAATATGTTGGTAGGCTGACTTGCTAGTGAAATATTCACTGGGACAATATGATTGGCACGGAACGAGTTAATGTGATTAATTCGTTGGAATTATTCATGGGCATAGTATGTGAATGTGATTCACTATGGGAAAATTGTTTCCACAATACTAATTATTTATGTGCCTTTTATAATTGTTATAATTTCATACTATTTGGTAGAATTTGATTCTATGCATGTGTATGTACATAGTTTGATCCTTGTGTATATGATGCATGTGTGGGATCTTACTGAGGCTTACATATTAGTTTGTCATACTTGAGTAAAATCAAGTTGATGGCTCGGTGGACAGGAATGGGCGTATGTTGATAATGATCACCGCGTCTTGGGCCATACCGGTGCACAGCTTAATACTAGATTTTCTGTGATGGTTTTCCTGCCCTGCTATTCTTAACAGAATAGATTTTCCTCGGAAAAATTAAGAGTTTGCCCTTTTCCAACAGCTGCACCCATAAAGATCTTGTACGTTAATTGGTAGTTTCAGCATACAGCAGGGTGCCATTAATTTCCTTGATCAATGGGGTGAAGTCGGACTTCACTGCATAGTGTTGGTTTTACTTGACGAAGCTATCAAAACGGTTTTGGGCTTCGGGGCAGGGGTGTTGGTGCTGAGCATTGGCGTATGCCACCCAACACACAAGAGTCACATACGATGTGATTGGCAAGGGGTTGCCTACCTATGTCACTTAGTTCTAGGAGTCGCCTCCGCGCACTAGATCTTTGACCGACTATGGATCTTGTCCTACTTCGAGTCATCAGAGGGAATATGACTTGAGTGGGAGTATCTTCGTTAAATTGTTAAAGGAGGTACGCACATAAACATAGTTTAATATTTGTTGATATACCTGATGCTTTATTTTTGGGCTATATCTTTGATTAGTGAATCTTGATATATCTATGGTGATTGATATCGTTTTTGAGAATTGTTCTCTAGTTATTATGGAATATTTGTTCTAAAAGTAGTACCTTGATGAACCAGCTTGAAATGCAATCTGTAGTTGTAGTGTTTACTAGAAGCACTATAATGATTTTCTTTGTGCTTATTATCTCTTTCTTGTCATCATGAAATCTGAGCTATTGTAGCGAGATGAAATCATGGATGTCTGCAATATGATTGTGGAATTGGTGGGCATGTTTGAGATCCAAATAAAGGGCTAAAGGATTTGATCCCTAAGTCATTGTTTGCGTGCAAGTTAGCAAAAGAAAATTCGGTCAGCCGTCATATGTGGTCAATATGATTGATTGCATAGGCATTGGAAAATATGGTTTTCCCTTTAGCTAATGGTTAGCTATTGATGTGATTTTTGGTTGCTTTTCATAACGATGAATTGCTTAGAAATCACTGGCCGAGATGCATTTGATGCATGTTAAAATAAGATAGCATTAAGATTAGCTTTATCATGTGATGATGGTTCGAATGACTGGTCGACTTGTGAAGGAGGCCGAGTCATGAGTGAAAGGGAAAGGTCGAGTTGGACCTGAGTACTAATCTAGACTTGCGAAGTCGAAGATTGGCGCTATCCTAACACCGCATGATAGGATTTTGAAGTAATGGCAAGGGTATACAAGTTATCTCGTTTGACGTTGACATACTTTTAAGACCCAATCCTAAGGATCACAACTGGAATTAAATAATTGTTATTATATTCCGGGCATAAGCAAATTTAATATTTCACCTCTTTTGAGTGGGAGATTAATTTGGCTTATGGGCATGCTCCATTAGTGAATGGATGTGTGTTTTTAATCCTAAGGACTTGTGATGTCATTATGTTTCATTATCCATGTTATGGTACACTTTAGAAATGTTTGTGCTCATTTAAAGGTTCCATCTAGACATAAGGAAACAACCATATATGATATGGATCGGAAGGTGTTCCGTGCTGTTTTATCGATGTTTGGAACGTGGGGCATGTGTAAGACGTCTGATGTCTGATAAGCTCACGTTCGACTAAGATAAATGTTTCTTTGTGAAGTGCAAAATGTTTGCATATAAAAGAGGGTATGAGCTGCAAAGTGTTTGTTGCTCCAATTGGTTTTATTTTGGAGAAATTGTTTCTTCCAAAATATTTAGTGGGAGCACGATGTGACTCGGAGTAATTCGGGAATCATTTGAAAGTGTTTCGGTTCCTACTAAATTTTCATATTATATATAAGTTGTTGTATGTTTTATGAAATAACCAACCCTGCATTGGTTCTAAAGCCAAATTAGTCACATATATGATAGAAATGACAAATGTTGTCTGACTATGATGAGCTTAAGATTTATGTTGAAGCGTGATGGGCCTATACTCTGGGAGTTGGATTTATGACGAGCTATGTGTGACAATTAAGTTTTGAACTTGATTGGTCTACTAAGTGTTGTCTTGATTCACCTAGCTACTGTTGCATATATGATATGCAATATGGATATCGAAACGGCTCTCTCTCTAGTTGAGACCTAAGTGAGAATGTGTTCGACACGGACTCAAGGTTTTTGTGATCCATAAAGTGCTAGAGTATGCAAGTTTATGAAACAAGCATATCAGAGTTGAATATTTGTTTTGATGGGAAGTCAAATTGTTTGGCTAGTTCATCAAGGGCAAGTGGGAGAGCACTGATTTTCCTGATCTTATATATGTATGACATATTATTGATTATAAATAATATTCCATGATTTTGACATGAGGGTCTATAGGTATAGATCTGAAAGGCTAATTGGATTACACCTATATGTTGACATGGTGTTGAATGGTTCAACAGGGAATTTGTTCTTATATATGTCACATTGGAGAGCAAGATTCAGTATTAGATACTTGATGAGCTTAGTAATTGTCAAAGAAGGGGTTCTCATGCCCTGTGCATCAAGGTGAATGTCACCGAATATGCAGATATCAATCTAATCCGAGTGAATGTCACTGGATGGTAAGAAACATTCTAAGATACTTATGAAGTATAGTGAATGTGTTCTTTGAAGGTGAGGAAATGTGGCATGTAAAGGTTACATCGCGCACTAGTTTTCAAACCGACACTTAATGGAGGTTCAGAAGCTGAAAAGGTTTCAGCCTAGACAAATATTACCATAACCTTTATGAAAGGCGCACATGAGTATCGGATATTGGATATCCGGTTGATAAGCTCTGGTGCACGTGGATAAAATATAAGTGATAAGCTGATTAGGCAGTTTTGAAGATGACTGTATCACTTCTATGTTTATGATGGATAATTGTTATCCTAGTTCCTTGAGTAACATCATCGGTATCGATCAACAAGTAAGACTTGTTCGCGGAACTCTTTTACTATATGATGTTATTCTAAAGGGGTCCCTGATCTTATATCATAACTTGAACAATTATGATTCAAAGATCAGCACATGTATTGATTGATGATCATGTTCCCGGATCATAGATATGGAGATATCAAATCAATAATGTGGACACATGTTGGAGAACATGGGTGGTTGGACAGACCCGCAATGAGATGCTGCAAGATTTGTTATAATCTTTGGTGTCATCAGTTGAATTCTCACATAGTGACTGTGGGATCCTTTGACCTGAGATCGCCATTGAGTCCCAGCATGCGTAGTTGTATACTTTGGGGCTATCAAACGCTCTCCGTAACAGGGGGTTATAAAGGTAGCTTTCGGGTATGCCATGAAACATGGACTGGGGTGTGAGCGGTCAAGATGGGATTTGCCCCTCCTTTATAACAGGAGAGATATCTCTGGGCCCCTCGAGGTATTGGATTTGGAAAGTGTATGGCCATACCATGATTAAAGAGTTAATCATACGAAATCCAGTACTTGATCGAGTGAATGGCCGAGCTATCACAAGGGTGACACGTTTCTTGCCTTGAGCTTGGCTGGTATCGTGTGGCAAAGGGATCAGCACTTTAACGCTATTTGGTTCGTTAGATTTGATCTTCGCGTGTATTCAGGGGTCGGTACGTTTTGCTAGAGGCCGCTGCCGATCTGTGACTAGAAATTTGTTTCTGGGTCACTGCTGTCTACATACGAACCTATTGGGTCACACACTTAAGGGGTTGGAGTCATGAGTTGCATAATTGTCTATTGTGCAAGTGGGAGATTGAAGGAATTATATGCCCAATTGACAATCATAGGCCACATCGGATGTGAGCTCAATGATATGTGGGACCACGTATGACGTGGGCTACATGGACCATGTGAGACATGGGCCATGGACCGGGTTAGGGCCTCTAGTGTAGAGGACCCACGGTGGGACTATATAAAGGAGGCGGTGGAGAGGCTTGAGAAACCCTGAGGAAATTAGGTTTTCCCTCTCCACCAAACCTTAGCCGTCACCTCTCTCCCTCGCCTGCGACCGGCGCTAGCACGTCGCCGTGGGCGGATTCCGATCACCGGATGTGTGTATTCCGGTAGAGGCGCAACACTTGGGGCGCTGGCTTGATCAACCGCAAGACGAACCGAAGAAGACGACGTGATCTGCTCGCGTCCAGAATCTGGTCGCGTCACTGTTTCGCGAATTCCCGTTGATCCAGAAGGAATTTCGTGATGCGGCTGGATGCGTTGGAAAGCTCTCGTCGAGGGCTTGTCCGTAGTGTCCAAGATCGTCGAAAACGGACTCCGGACGAGGCCGGGGCGTCCGTTTGAAGACAGGCTGCGCGGGGAGATCGCGAATCTCGGCGAGCACGCGGAGCTCGTCGACGACCTCCACGGCATGGGGATCGGCCAGGGGGCACCTCGTGGGACGTTGAGGACCAGCGAGGAGGAGGCGATTGGATCGCCATGAACGACTACTTCCGTACAACTACGCGCAGATCGATTGAACCGGCTTCATCGACCCGTCTTCCGCTGCACTGCGCGTCGTAAGGTAACTCGATCTGTGATCAATTACTTGCAGGGGGTCCTGGGTCTCGGCGGTAGAATTTTGATTCTGTGCTAGCGTAGCGCCCGCGTTTCCCTTCAGCACGGCCCATGCGGAGTTCTGAACAAGAACAACGTCTGCATGAAAGATGGGAAGTGTAGGTGCCACTACCCTGACCCTTTTAATGATGAAACCATTCAAGGCAGTGACTCCTACCCCTTGTATAGAATACGTAACGACGGGTGTAAAGTAACGGTCCGAAAGCAGGAGCTAAACAATAGATGGGTAGTGCCCTACAACCGTTTCCTCCTAAGGATGTTTAATTGCCACATCAACGTGGAAATCTATACAAGTATTAAAGTCGTTAAATATCTGTTCAAGTATATCTACAAGGGGCATGATCGGGCTTTTGTTTCTCTCGATGAAGCTGAGAGCAATGAACCAATCGATGAGATCAAACAATATAGGGATGCTAGGTGGGTTACCCGACTAGAGGCTCTTTGGAGGATATACGGATTCGCCCGTGAAAGAGATGCAACTCCACCTTCCTAACATGCACATGATCTCTTTCCATGCAGGACAGGATCTCCATAATGTCGTTGATCGAGAAAACACCGAGAGGACCATGCTGACCTCGTACTTTGAAGCAAACAGGGTACACGAGTGGGACCAGACCATCCTTTATAGGGATTTCCCTGCAAGTTTTACTTGGTAGCCAAGCGGCAAGATTTGTAAGCCAAGGCAGAGGGGTACGCAGATTGGGAGGATCGTCTCAGCAAGTCCAGCTGAAGGAGAGAGATACTACCTGAGGATCTTACAAAACCATGTTACCGATTCAACGTCATTTGAGGACTTAAGGACAATGGACGTTATTCTTTGTGCTTCCTTTCGTGAAGCTGCTGAAAGGAGGGGCTCGATTGAGGCCGACAACACAATAGATGAGTGTCTAACCGAAGCTAAGTTGTTCCAAATGCCATCTTCGCTTCGCAGGCTATTTGCTACCATGTTGGTCTTTAGTGAGCCCAGTTGACCCATGCATGTGCTCGTATAGTGTGCATGGATTTCTAGGGCAAATGGAAAAGTAGTTAAACTCTGTAATCAAGAGTATAAATAGCCACCCCAAAGTTTGCCCGTTGGCTGATTAGTGCAGATCGACGAAGGCCAGTCCATTTGAAGCCTAATCACGCCCCTGCATGGCCTGGTACGCGGCTAGACGCAGAGTTGATTGGCTGGCGGTGGTTATTAGCGTAAGAGACGGGAGAGGTCTTGAGAAAAATTGAAACGAAGGCACGCGTTCAGTTGCGGAAGGACTAGTTAATTTGAAGGAGCGCAACGCAACCACGACGCTCCTCCCATGTTCTTGCGCGAGCGGGGGTCTGCGACGAACTGCTCGCTTAGCCCTATAAATACCAGGAGAGTTCATCGCTTGAAGTCCAGAGCAGAAGGCGAGAGACAATTGAAAGCACGGAGAGCCTGAAAGAGCACGGTGGTCACACTGAGCGCTCGGAGTAGTGTTGTGAGACATGTTCATTGAAGGGCGCTGCCTGGTACGACCGTACGAATTGGCATTTGTTAATCATTGCTAAAATGAAGCGCTAACATATGCCTTAAATACTAATCAGTATGTATAGGCCGGCCAATTACATGATACGCTGCGCATATGCATGTGTAGAAAGGCAGAATACGGCTCCCGAGTCTTGCGTTGCAGTTCCATGGAGCGAAATGCATGCCGGTTCCAATAAAAAATTTCATGCACTGTTAGGCTTCATATACATGCCGATGCATTTTGTTAATCACGATGTGATATGTAAAAGGCTTGTGGTTAACTTTCTGCGCATTGACGCTAAAATAATTAAATGAATCGGTCATGTATGTATACATGGTCGCATTAATATTAAAGCTATTAATGTGATTTATGTGCATAATACTGATTAAAATAAATGACATGTTAGGTCAATTTAGCATGTCACATATACATTTAAATTTCTTACGTAATCTAATCTTTAAAGCATTCCTAGCAGGTTTTCTAAGAGGGTCCCTAACATAATATTGTGGACAACCTTAATCTCTGTAACATTACAGCAGGTCCCTATCTCAGTTTTTAAATTTAGAGACTCTCTCCGGAGTCTATATTTAGAGACTCTCTAAAAAATCCCTATGTTTTTTGAGAATAGAGACTCTGCTGTAGAGTATAGAAATATAGGCAACAAATAGTGATTTAGAGTAAGAATATAGAGAACGAAAGAGATCCTGCTTGCTTGCGATGCTCTAAACTTATAACAAAAAAAAATGCCAGGTGTGCTATACACACACACTATATGTGTGTGTGTGTGTCACACGGTTGCATTGATTTGTGGATGCTCCCATGCATACCTACACTATCATGCATAAACAGAAATTAGTAAAACACGAGCTAGTGTTAGGTTTATCATTCCATGGTATTTAGAGCATCAACAGCAGGTTCTCTATATTTCGTTCTCTATCCCATCTCTAAATCACTGTTCGTTCCCTATATTTCCATCATCTCCAGCAGAGTCCCTATCCCCGAAAAGATATAGAGATTCTCTGGAGAGTCTCTAAATATAGAGACTCTGGAGGGAGTCTCTAAATTTAGATACTGAGATAGAGACCCTGCTGGATGGGTATAGAGGCTGAGACTGTCCTCAATAGTGTTTTAGGCAATGGTTTAGAGCACCTGCTAAAGATGCTCTAAGATCATATGGCTGCCTAGCCATATATAATTCATGGATGTCCAACCAATGGAAATATATGTCGGCCAAACCTGATTTACATGTACCAGGTAGACTACATTGCTACTGAAATTCCTTTAGTCCTAGATGGAAACATGCTTTGGTACTGGTTCCCCCAATCGAGACATGTTATTCGGGATAGAAGGCCTGTTGTCTTTAGTCCCAGTTCCCACAACCGGGACTATAGCCATCTAAATATCTAAAAAATATGGTGAACTCAACACTCGAACCTAATAAGACCTCATGCCACCACATGACTCTCCACTCAACCATCTAAGAGCATCCCCAGCTCACCCTGCATCTTCCCAACCCGTCAAAACACTGTAGTGACGCAAATTCAAACTACAGGCGCAGAACAGTGCTGATTCAAACTACAGGCGGGAAACCAAGCAAGGAGCCGGGCGGCAGCTGCGTGATGCAGGCCCTTGAAAGGGGGCCTCCTGCGCATGCTCTAACCAACCCATCAATCTACGCGTATTGATTAGAGTAGAATATGCATTCTTTTTGAAGTTTGCTGGAACGATCTTTAGTACTGGTACTGATGAGCCCCTATCAGTACTGCAGCGCTCGGTTTTATAGGCGCATGATGATGCCCTGGCCCAAAGGCACGCTCGTCGAGGGCGGGGGACGAACGGCGCGGAGAAGGGACAGGTGCAGCGTGTGGCGTGGCAGGGGCGACGCGGCGCATCGGGGCTTCGCACGCGGAGCGGTGCAGGCGATGATGGCGCAGTCAGCGCGGAAGTGACCAACAGGGCGTGAGGCGGGCAAGCAAAACAGAGCCAGCGACGGCATGGGCTACCGGCCAGTGAGAGAGAGAAAGAGAGAGCGAGAGAGATGGCTATGGGACCCACGTATGGGATTTGAGTTCAAATTCCAACGAATTTTCAAAATTTGAGCAAATTAGCAAAAATCCTCAAATTGGGATGTTACAAATCCTCCCCCCTAAAAGCAAATCTCGACCTCGAGATTGCGTACCTAATCGGTGAACAAGTCGGGGTATTTTTGTCGGAGTAGCTCCTCGGGTTCCTAGATAGACTGGTTGACAGTTTGATTGCTCCACTGGACCTTGCACATCTTGATAATTAACCTTGTTCCTCTTCTGCTTCTCGATAGTGAAAATTCATCTGAACAGGTCATACTTCGTAAGCAAGATTACGGTCTACGGTTCCTTCTGGAAGATTAACTAACTCAATTTTTGGGACTAGGAGGCACTTCTTGAGCTAGCAAACATGGAAGACATTGTAGACATCTCCCAGTTCTATCGGTAGATCCAACTGGTAGGCCATTTGTCCTCTTATAGCATTGATAGGATACGGTCCCACGTAGCGTCGTGCCAGTTTTCCTTTCTGATGGAACCTTTGGTTTCCCTTCCATGGCGCTACCTTGAGGTATACCGAGTCTCCTACTTGGAAAGATAGGTCTCTATGTCGATTGTCCGCGTAGCTTTTTTGTCTTGACTGGGTGGCCAGTAACCTTTCCCTGATAATTCGAACCTTATCCTCAGCATCCTTCAGGGTTTTCGAGCCAAAAACTTGGTTCTCTCCCATCTTAGACCAATGGAGAGGGGTTCTACACTTGCGTCCATATAGGGCTTCGAAAGGTGACATCTTTATACTGGCCTAGAAACTGTTGTTATATGCAAATTCCGCATAGGGTAGCCACTTTTCCTAGTCCGTGGAGAACTCCAGGGCACAAGCTCTTAGCATATCCTCCAAAATTTGGTTAACCCGTTCGGTTTGTCCATCGGTTTAGGGGTGAAAAGTAGTGCTAAAGGACAGGTTGGTCCCCAATGAACAGTGTAATTTTTCCCAAAATTGAGAGGTGAACTGTGTCCCTTAGTTCTAGCCATATATAGTTCGGCTAGCTTTTCTCCCTTGTAGGTCGTTTTTACCGGTATGAAGTGTGCGACCTTGGTTAAGCGGTCCACAATGACCCAAATCGAATCAAATCCCACCATGGTCTTGGGGAGTCCAAGTATGAAATCCATGGCAATTTCTTCCCACTTCCATTCCGGGACCTTAAGTGGTTAGAGCAGTCTAGCTGGTCGCTGATGTTCAGCCTTGACTTTTTGGCATATGTGGCATTGCGCCACATATTCCGCTATGTCCCTGTTCAATCTCGGCCACCATAACCTTAGTTTCATGTCTAGGTACATTTTGGTACTTCCTAGGTGTAGGGTGTAAGGAGAATTGTGCGACTCAGATAGAATAAGATCTCCGAGAGTCGGATCTTGTGGAACGAATATCCGCTTTCCTAAACACAACACTCCTTGATCATCCTTGGAAACCTTGCAACCTTTGTCCTTGGCGATGAGCCTCTCGATCCTTTGGGTGCTAGGGTGATCTTCTTGCTTCTCCTTGATCTGATCGAGCAGATCCGACTTAACTTCCAATGTGGCTAGGTACCCATGGTTAACCACTTCGATCCTCAGTCGACTCAAATCCTTGATTATTTGCTAAGGGACCGAGTCAATCTCCATGTGATTTCATTGGGACTTGCGGCTAAGAGCGTCGGCTACGACATTGGCCTTCCCAGGGTGGTACTGAATATTCAAGTCGTAGTCATTGATCAACTCTAGCCATCGCCTTTGCCTCATGTTGAGGGTGCTTTGGGTGAAGACATACTTAAGGCTCTTCAGGTCAGTGAATATGTCACAGGGTCGTCCCACAAAATAGTGCCTCCCAATCTTCAGTGCATGCATGACCGCGGCCAGCTCCAGGTCATGGGTGGGATAGTTGATCTCGTGTTAACTCAGTTGGCGTGAGGGTGTCACGACCCCCTGCGTCTCCACAGGGAATCCGGCACCATGATCTGATACTAGGCCCAGACTAGTACCTCATGATGGACAATTAAACGGCTATCATCGCTGGCATTCCATTATTAATCAAATTAACGGAGTATTACAAGATAGCATCATATGCTATTACAATAAGACAGGTATTACCAAATGTTCAAAAAAAGAATAACAAAAACATCAGAGCAGCAACAGCCTTCAGCGACGATATCCAAGCAATTGACCCGGACACCCGCAGCCAGTCCTACAGACCTGAGTTCGGACCCTCCTAGTCCTGACCAGACTCGCAACCTGAATAATAAAATTATCCGCGATAGGTGTAATGAGTACGCGGCTACCCAGCAAGCGGTCCTTAACAATGTATGCAAAAGCAAGGATGCAGGAAAGGTTATTTTACACAAAACCTATTACTAAACAAATTTTAGTTGTCAAGTTTTAATTAAGTGAATGCATGATCTCAAGATGTTACGAACGATCATCAAAGAAAGGTGCATCCTCGCACCAGGCCAATCCCAGCCTACACTAGTCAAGTTTAATTATTAAAAAGGTGGGACTACATGTGAAAACCTCTCGCCCCGTCCATAACCATGGACACGACTATCATGATAGTTTTAACTCTGCAGAGTGTGTACACGTTCCCCACAAGCCCCGTCTCATCCTGAGGGAGATACGGTACAAGGCCTTTCCGGCCTACTACGCCTACCACTTCGCCTGCCCTTTCTTTTGGTTTCCCCGGCCCAGCCGGTGCCTGCCGCGGTAGGGCGCCTACTACTTCGGGACACCACCCGGGGGCGTTCCCCATTTAAGCCATTCGGTCTCAAGAACGAACCTACCCCTCAGGTAAAGTAGCTAGCCTCACCCTAGGGCAAAAGTATCGAACCATAACTGGCCAGCCTACGAGCAAGTGGTTAGTAGGTTTCGTAGGGTACTAAGCCAGGGCTAAAGGCACAAGTGGCTGTACTGTTTGGTTTGGTCTAGCATGTCACAAGCTTGAGTCCTTAGCAGAGGAGACCTCCATAACACATCCACAACCTAGAAACCATCTCAACTGGGTCTCCTCTAACCAACCACACATTGATTTTAGTTGATTAGGGTTTAACCAAAACATATCGAAGCCTCGGCTTCGCCATCTCATTTTTATAAGTGAATCACCAATGCAAACATAGCATCTAGTCAAAGGATAGGCCATGGAATTATAGAGGGGTTCATCAATCAAGGCTACAACATGATAGCAGAAGACTAGCATGGTCAGGCACACACGCACTAGTCTAGAATGAATGCAAGTAGCAGTTATGACATAAAGACATAAAGTGAAATTGTAAAAATAGGATAGGAATATGCAAACTAGTGCTTGCCTTCGAAGAAGTCGGAGCTTTACGGATCTCCTACAGAAATTCCCGGCAAAAGTATCCAATCTCGAAAAATACGTTATCTACACGTAGATCAAGAAAACCAAAGCAAACAGCAGATCCAAGCAATGAAAATATAATAATAAAATATATTAAAATTCTAGGAATTATTTTTTAGAAAATAATGGTTCTGGAATCACCTGAATCGGAGTTCGGGAACTCCCTAAACAATTCCGGAAAGTTTCTGGAAAATCAGAAATCCCAGAAAAAGAATAAACCGTTTAAACCGGCACAAACCGACGAAACCGGCTGCTCGGCCGGCTGGCGCGCGCAGCGGCGACACGCGGCGGCGTCGGATTGGCGGCGCTGACGGGGGCGACGGCGTGGGCGGCACGCGGCAGCGGCTGAGCGGCGCGGGTAGGCGGCCATTCGGCGGGCGACGTGTGGCGGCCCGGGACCGGCGTGGCGCGGTCGCACGGGCGCGGGGACACGCGGCTTGGCCGGCTGGCGGCGGTGGGCAGGGAGGAGAGAGAAACTTCGGCGAGGCTTTTCGGATGCAATTCTCCACCAAATTGGACGATCCATATATCCATCTTGACCGTCTCGACGAGCTCTACAACGTGGTGGTGTCAAATCTGGCTTTTGGTTTCGGGACAGTGAGTGATATCTCAAAAGGTGCTCGGGATTACACGAGAACCAAGGCGGCGGCTAGGGTTTCGGGGGTGGGGGGGTGGTGGCTGCGACCAGGGGGCCAAGGGGGTTTATATAGTGCTGGGGAGGAGGGTTGATTCGGCAAGGTTGGGTTGGAGAAGAATTAGAAAGTCTAAACCGACTCGGATTAGAATTCGGGACTTGCCGAATTAGGATCCCCGAATTCTCAAGGGAGTTTATGGCCGAAACTTGGTGAGCTGGTTACCTCGGTCTTCTAGAACACTCCTCTATTTTTGAAGAATTTTCGGATTAGGATTCCTCATTATTTCATGGGAAATACCTTCCGAATAAGGCCTTTTTGGGCTTAATCCGAATTTCCAGGTTGCCCAAAAATTAGGAAAGGTAAGACATATATTTGGGTACCTTATATTTTGAGCCCATCCTAATTTTGAGCAAGGCTTGTACATAAAATAGTCTATCGGACCATAAAATAATAGTTTTAATAGGTTTTATCTACACGAATAATAAAACCAAATTTTACCTTATATTTTATATCTTTTAAAAACACTTGGGACACCTAATAATTTTATTAGGATGTCACAGAGGTCTTGCATCAGGATACACCCTAGACCATACTTGGAGGCGTCGTAGTACACCTCGAACTTCTTACTAGTATCAGGGGTCACTAGCACTGGGGCGGAGGTAAGTCGTTGTTTGAGCTCCTGAAAGCTCTTCTCGCAGGCATCCGTCCATTCAAACTTCATGTCCTTCTTCAAGAGCTGTGTCATTGGCCAGGCCGTTTTAGAGAAATTCTCGATTAAACGTCGGTACTATCCAGCCATTCCAAGGAAGCTCCTTACTTCGGTCACAGTCGTGGGTGTTGTCCACTCCATCACCATAGCCACCTTAACCGGGTCTACCTTTATTCCATCGGTGGATACAATGTGCTATAGGAAACTGACGTCGTCGATCCAAAACTCACACCTGCTAAAATTCGCGTAGAGTTGATATTCTCTAAGCTTGTCTAGGACCAGGGAGTGTCGGGGATAAAATCACGGCCCATTGACATGGCCCACTCCCTGACGGCCCAATCGAACAGCCTCTTAGGGCCCAGCTCCCTGGAAGGTTCTATCAGGCCCATGTGCATCCTGCCGAACAGCCTTCTGGCTGGTACGGTGCGTAACGGCCTGAGACTTCGTGTTCGAGTCTGTCTCGAACAAGAGTTCTGCACGGCTACGTGAAGACCCGGACGTTGGTTTCCCGGATTGGAACAGACGTCGTGATCCCCAAGAATTGGAGTATACCTTATCTGCCGTGGGACGTATTTGGCATGGTATGAGTTCGTTACGGTCTCGTAGTTAGCTCGGCCCGATTATCTCCCGGTAGGTCGGTTGTTCAACACTGTATAAACCAAGGCCCTACGACGTGTAGAGGGCACGTCCACGACATTAGATATGAGATCATTGCATTGGAGCTTAGATCGCATATTGCTTCCTTGTACACCCATAATCTCGTCGAGACCTGTTCATCTCGTCGAGTTTCCACCTTGTAATCCTCTTTGATTTAAAGAAAGGTTGGACGTACGGCTATTATCTCCCTGAGAGGCCTAAACCAGGATAAAAAAACCCTGTGTCTCCCTGTTGCTCGTTGATTGTTGTTCGTTCTGTTCGGCGTGTCTCCTATCTCCCCTTTCCCAGGCACGCGTATCGAGTGACTAGAGTTCGTCAGAGCTTCACTACTTGGAATAACCACTCGGATTCATTTGCAATCATGAAGAAAAAATAACAAAAGTGTACGCAAGTGCACCTATTAGGTGTAGCCCCCGACTTACTGCTTAGTTGGAGACCAACTAAGTAGCAAGTCAAGAAACGAAGAAGATTATGGTAATGAGAACTTAGCTCTGATGTAGGCGTAGGCGTGTCGTCGAGCCGTATAATTAATTGCTCGTGGCGCTGGCGTAGGCGTGTCGCTGAGTAGCGTGTCGCCGAGCCGTAGACTTGGGCGCTCGTTGCGCTGGCGTAGGCGTGTAGCCGAGTGGCTTATCGCCGAGCCGTAGATTTGTGGCTGCAGGCGTGTAGCCTTACTGGGCGCTCGTGGCGCGCGATGGCGTACAGCCGAGCTGAAAACTTGGACCCTCGTGGCGCGGGTGTAGGCGTGTCGCTGGGTAGCGTGTCGCCGAGCCATAGACTTGGGCGCTCGTGGCGCTGGCGTAGGCGTGTAGCCAAGTGGCTTATCGCCGAGCTGTAGATTTGAAGCTGCATGCGTACAGCCGTACCGGGCACTCGTGGCGCGCGATCGCGTACAGCCGAGCTGAATACTTGGGCGCTCGTGGCGCGGGCGTAGGCGTGTCGCTGAGTAGCGTGTCACCGAGCCGTAGACTTGTGCGCTCATGGCGCTGGCGTAAGCGTGTAGCTGAGTGGCTTATCGTCGAGCCGTAGGTTTGTAGCTGCAGGCATGTAGCCTTACCGGGCGCTCGTGGCGCGCGATGGTGTACATCAGAGCTGAAAACATGGACGCTCATGGCGCGGGCGTAGGTGTGTTGCGGAGTAGCGTATCGCCGAGCCGTAGACTTGTGCGCTCGTGGCGCTAGCGTAAGTGTGTAGCCGAGTGGCTTATAGCCGAGCCGTAGATTTGAAGCTGCAGACGTACAGCCATACCGAGCGCTCGTGATGCGCGATGGCGTATAGCCGAGCCGAATTCTTGGACGCGTAGGCACGTAGCCGAGTAGAGGAAGTAGTCGTTCAGATCTCGATCAACACCAAGTAGCACACGTCGTGGTCGGCGACGAACAGCGCGTGCTCGCCGAGGTCTCGCCCGTGGTCGACGGAGTTGGCCGTAGTCGTAAATGATCTCCATGCTGTTGGTGTAGCTTGAGAAAGTCGATGAAAGTCCTCGCTGGTCTTCAACGTCCCACGAGATGTAGCACGAACAATCCTCACGCCGTGCCGGCACCGACGAGCTTTACGAGCTCGCCAAAATTCGCGACCTCTTTGCGTAGGCTGTCTTCAAACAGACGCCACAGTCGCATCCGAAGTCGGATCCAGGCGTTCTTAGATTAGTTGGAAAGATAATGAGATAAGCTTTCCAACGCATCTTATTTCACCCCGAAACTCCTCCTGAGTCGACGGGAAATTATGATACAAGTTCTGTCCAGAATCTGAATGGGAACAGATCGCATCTTCTTCCTATGTTCGTCTCGCGGTTGGTGAAGCCGACGTCACACGATGGACACCATGATCGTCGAGTCCTAGTGATTTGCTGCTGATGACGGTCACCACCCGAGATTTGTTCTCCATCGGGATCTCGCCGTATCCGAGTAGGGTATTAAGCCTCGGCGCACTACTCGACGGTAGGCGGCGGTGACGTTCTCCAACACGACCGGGAGTCCGAGTGAAGCGCTGTTGAATTCCATCCCGGATCGGATCTTGTCCGAGCCCGAAAAAGCGTTGTTGAAGTTCTTGATTGAGTTCTCGCCGTATCCGAGTCGGGAATTTGAGCCCCCGGCACACCACTCGGGAGTAGATGGCGGCGGCGTTCCTCGACCCGAACGGGAGTCCAGACGAAGTGATGTCGATGTTCTCCTCAGACTAGATCGGATCCAAGTCCGGGAGATGTGTTGGTCGTTGATTGCTTGGAGAAGCTCCTTGCTGATCCTTGATGTCCTTGGAGGTGTGCCACGGCCTATCCGCATGCCGCAGCCTTAGTAGATGAGTTTTACAAACTCGCCGAGATTCGCGATCATCCCGCGCAGCCTGCCTTCAAACGGATGTCCCGGACAGATCCGGACTCCGTTTTGGGCGTTCTTGGGCTTCACGGAAAGATGACGAAATTATCTTTCCAACGCATCTAGTCTCATCCCGAAATTCCTTCTGGATCAACGGGAATTGAAGAAACAAGATGACATCCAGAATATGTTTTCGAGCCGTCGCCGTATCCAAGTCGGGAATTGAGCCGTTGGCGTACTACTCATGAGTAGATGGCCATGGCGATCCCCAACCCGAGAGGGAGACGTTGTTGTAGTTCTCCCCAGATTGGATCTGATCCAAATCAGGGAAGTGGAGTTCGCCGAGACTCGCGATCATCCCGCGCAGCCTGCCTTCAAACGGGTGTCCCGGACACATCCGGACTCCGTTTTAGGCGTTCTTGGGCTTCACGGAAAGCTGACGACATTACCTTTCCAACGCATCTAGTATCATCCCGTAATTCCTTCTGGATCAACGGGAATTGAAGAAACAAGATGACATCCAGAATATGTTTTCGAGCCATCGCCGTATCCAAGTCGGGAATTGAGCCGTTGGCGTACTACTCATGAGTAGATGGCCATGGTGTTCCCCAACCCGAGCGGGAGGCGTTGTTGTAGTTCTCTCCAGATTGGATCTGATCCAACTCAGGGATGTAGAGTTCGCTGAAGTCGTTGGTGACGCAGTCAGTTCCGGGGGCGGAGACGATGGTGACACCGTTGATCGATGCCATCAAGCTTGACGAGGATGATCTTGACGCTGCCCCTATTGACTGGTGACTAACTGGGGGGTCACCGTCGGCAATGATTATATATGGGGCGATGCGCGCAAGATCTAAACTCGATGGTAGCACAAGACAAGGATTTATACAGGTTCAGGCCCTTATGGCGGAGGTAATACCCTACGTCCTGTGCTCTGGGATTATATGGGGTATATGTGTACAAGATGATGATCAACCTAGGAGATGATCAAGCTGTAGATGTGTAAATCTCCCGATGCCGACCTATGGCCCCCTACCCCCTTTATATAGTGGAGGGGGCAAGGAAGAGTCTTAGTCGGTTACGAGGTAGTATTCCTATCTCTACCCTCTAGTAGTTATTCGGGATTACAATACCTTCCCTATTAATTAGGGATAGCCTTCTATCTTCATGTCTTTTCTTGCCGAGCAAGTCTTCTAGAGTCCTAATGGTACCCGTCCTTATCCACCCGACTTGGTCCATCCCCTGTCGGGTGGTCTTTTAGGCCCGCCGTGTGGATACCCGGGGTCTATGTTATCCACAACCAATATCCCAACCGTCGACAGTTGGCGCGTCCGTGGGGACTTAGTAGATCGAGTATGTCGAACTCCATCAGCGACCAGGGATCACTTCCTGAGGGCTACGACTCAGAAGGACAGGATGTCTCATCCCCTGTCAGATCGGATCAATCCATTCGATCTCGATCGCCTTCCAGATTTGGGACAGAAATCTCTAGATATGTTCCGGAGATGGTCTTAGATCAAGCTCCCGTCATCGACGATGAATACGGAACCGACGATCTTTATGATGGTTTAGATCTTTCGGATTCCAAGGCTATGTCGGTCGATTCCTCCTGTGGCGACACAGTGATGACACCGTCTAGCGTACCAACGCACGGCAATCGCAGCATCAACATGGCCGGTGCAGGAACCTCGGAGGATCCTACATGGTCCGCGGCGGCCGAAGAGATCGAGCAGATCAATTCTGCTCGGCAACAAGATGGGGCTACACCAGCTGCTCGCGAGCAAGATATTGTTCGCTGTAGCCTAGACGCCTCCATCAACCAAACCTTTGCGCAAATTCGCGACCAGCGCAAGCGTCAGCGACGCGACCCGCCTCGCGCACGTACGCCAAGTCCCCGGGCAGAAGATCCGCCTGCTCGGGTTGAATCCCCGTGCAACCAGACTCCGGTCGGGCAAAACGCGGACGCCTCAGGGATTCCAGGACCCCTTGAGCAGAGCCGGGAACGGCTTCAAGCCCTGGCAACGATGATCAGATCCACCAACTAGGACAACCTCGCCCATATGGGTGACGCTGTTGCCTCCCACCTTGAGCGACTGGCCGAAGGCCTTAAGTCCATAGGTGAGGTCAACACCTCCTCCGGGCAGCGCAATCAGCCTGTCCGGGTGGATTCGGAAAGATGGCGCTCCAATCGATCGCGTGACCCTCGTCACCGACGAAGGACGACTCGCAACGAGCCAGATACCTGTGGTCGGCGACGCTTGCCAAGTCCTCGTAGTCACCGCGACCATAGGGGCAAGCGAGCCCGCGACGATTACGGACGATCCCCTTAGGAGAAACGCATCGTAGCAACCACGAGGAAGGAGCGCGGAGGATTGTCTCGGAGGCAGTTCCTCCAGGCAGAGTCCTCCCGTTCGACCAGAGTTCCTCCGGGCAACAGAACCAACGTCTTGTCAAGGCTAGGTTCTGCAGGAGAAGGTGGCCGGTCATATGCCTTGGGATGCAAGACTTTGTCTTATGAGCTACGCGCTAGCAGGTGGCCTTCCAAGTTCAAACCTGGCCACGTGGAGAGGTACAATGGGACCCAAAACCCAGAGGAGTTCCTTTCCATCTATGCAACCGCCATCATGGCAGCCGGGGGTGACGAGCTAGTCATGGCTAATTACCTCCCGACTGTTCTTGAGGGTGCTGCTCGGACGTGGCTGTTCAATCAGCAGGAAGGTTCCATCTGCTCTTGGGACCAACTTTGTGACGCTCTGATTGCCAATTTCCAGAGCTGTTACGTACGTCTGGGCAAGGAGGATGATATGCACCAGATGATCCAGATGAACGGGGAGACCCTCCGCAACTTCGTGAAGAGTTTCATTAAGATCCGCAACACGATCCCGAACATCTCGGATGAATCTGTTGTCCGCGCTTTCAAAAAGGTGTCCGCGACGAGCGGCTCACCCAGGATCTCGAGATTAATGAGACCTAGACCGCCAATGATCTGTTCAAGGCGGCTGACCGCTATGCCAATGCGTTAGAGCGAGTTCAGTATAAGAAGGCGTTTGACAAAGGCGAGCTGCCCGCCCGGCCTGGTGTAGATGAGAAGAAGAAGAGCAGCAACAATCCTGGTAACAAGAAGTCCCAGAAGAATAATAATAAAGGTGATGCGAACAATACCGTTGCAGGTATAGATCGCGCACCTCCTCCCAAGGATGGGCAGAAGAAGCCCAACAATAACTACAAGGGCAAGAAGCCTGCTCAGGGAGGCAATCATGGCAAGAAAGGTCCAAGTGACCGATATTGCCAGTTTTACCAACTCTACGGGCACGACATACGCCATTGCAGGACTTGGGCTGCAAAGCTCGAGGAATTCTACAACGGCAAAGGTCCCATGCCCACCCTGCCCGAAAAAGGTGATGCCGGCAAGGACAAGCGCCAAACCGATGATGGTGATCGGAACAATGAGGATGATTATCTAGAACCCGTGAACCATATAGCCGTTATCTTTGGCGGCTCCTCGGCTTATCCCTCTCGGCGCAGCCTCAAGGAAGCTACTCGGAAGGTCCACAACGTTGAGAAGGGCAAACCACAGCCCGAATCGATGAAGTGCACCGAGGTTCCCATCTCCTTCTCTAAGGAGGATTGCCCCATTGGGATGACCAAGCCTTAGCGCCTTCCGCTGGTGGTCGCTCCAACCATCAGAACGCCAGAGTCGGGCGTGTCCTGATCGATGGCGGGAGTGCGCTGGACTTGCTTTTAGCAAAAGTCTTGGACGAGATGCAGATTCCTCGCTCCAAGCTCAAAAAGGTCGCGATGCCCTTCTATGGGATTGTGCCAGGAGAAGCTGTGCGGCCGCTCGGGCAGATCGTTCTGCCTGTCACCTTCGGCAGCCCTAGCAACTTCCAGACAGAGTTGATCACGTTTGACGTGGTCGACTTCCCATCTGCTTACAATGTGGTCTTGGGCCGGTCATCTCTTGGCAAGATTATGGTCATCTCCCACCATGCATACCATTGCGTGAAGATTCTGGGCCCTAGTGGCGTGATCACGGTCAAGGGCAACTACAAGGCTACTCTAGATTGCGACGAGCAATCCCTTGCCCTTGTCAACCAGCTTCCACCGCGTAGTCCCGACGTTCCGCAGACCAAGTCTGCACGTTCGAAGGTTTCTGTCCAGCCAGGGGGAGAAACCAAGGAAGTTCCGCTGTCTCTTGATGATACTTCCAAGACAGTTCACTTGGGGGCCAATTTGGACCCCAAATAGGAAAGCGAGCTCATTGCCTTCCTCCAAGCTAATGCAGACGTGTTTGTCTGGGAGCCGTCTACATGCCCGGGGTCCCAATGGAGGTTATCGAGCATAAACTGGCAGTCCGGCCGGAAAAAAGCCTGTTCGCCAGAAGCTTGGTCGTTTTTCGGATTTCAAGCAGGGGATCATCAAGGATCAGCTTGGCAAGCTGCTCGCTGCTGGTTTCATCCGCGAGGTTGATCAAACCGAGTGGCTGGCCAACCCTGTGATCGTGAAGAAGAAAGGCGGCAAGTGGAGGATGTGTGTTGACCACACAGATCTGAACGCGGCTTGTCCTAAGAACAATTTCCCGCTGCCTCGCATAGACCAGCTGGTCGATGCGATTGTGGATGCCTGGCTTTTGAGTTTTTTGGATGCTTACTCAGGTTATCACAAAATAAGCATCTGCCCCGAGGATGAAGAGAAGACTGCCTTCATCACCCCCTTTGGCACTTTCTGCTATACGACCATATCTTTCGATCTACGCAATGCTGGTGCCACATTCCAACGCTTAATGGAGAAGACTTTCCCGGAACAGCGCGGAAGGAACTTGGAGGTCTATGTTGATGACATAATTGTAAAGAGCAAGTATGGTCCAGATGATGTAAAAGACCTGGCTGAGACTTTTCGTAATCTCACCAGGCATAGAATTAAATTAAATCCAGAGAAGTGTACCTTTGGTGTTCGATCTGGAATGTTGCTCGGCTACGTCATAGGTTCGCAAGGAATTTCTGCTAACCTTGAAAAGATCGAAGCCATTGAAAACATGCAGGCTCCGACTACCGTCAAGGAAGTTCAAAGTCTAACAGGACGGATGGCTGCTCTAAGTAGGTTTATTTTCCGTCAAGGCGAACACGAGTTGCCCTTTTTCACAGCCCTGCGCAAGCACAATGGTTTTGAGTGGACGGAAAAGGCTGACAGATCTTTCCAAGATTTAAAGCAATACCTGTCCAACCCACCTGTCTTGACTACCCCGCGACATGGCGAGCAGCTTTTGCTGTACCTTGGCTGCACGCCACAAGCGGTGAGCGCAGTTTTGACGGTGAAAAGGGAAGGCATCCAGCGACCAATCAATTACGTGAGCGAGGTGCTTCACGGATCAATGGAGCGTTACCCTGAGGTCCGAAAGCTGCTCTACGCCTTGCTCATGTCCTCCAGGAAGCTTCGGCATTACTTTCAGGCGCATCAAATACTGGTCCCGACCAAGTTCCCTCTGTGAAAAATCCTACGGAACAAGGAAGCCGGCGGACGTATAGTTAAGTGGGCAATGGAACTTGCAGAGTTCAACATTCTGTTTGCTGCTCGAACTGCTATTAAATTCCAGGTCTTGGCTGACATTGTTGCTGAATGGACCTGCCCGCCCAAATCCCAGGAAACTCCCGAGCAACCTGAAGAAACCCTCTGGACCATGTTCTTTGACGGCTCGCGCACTATGAAAGGGCATCTAGGCCCTTTAGTGATTTTGGTGATTAATGAGTAACAATTATAGAGCTAATATTTCTTTTGAATAATTGTGCATAGATGTTATACAGGTTAAAATTCATGAGGCACATATTTATATGTGTTGGTGTACCCCTCAAAATTGGATATATTGCAAGAAGGCATCAAGACTAGTATTTATTTGTAAATCTTTATTTATTGAGTCCCAGGGATGTCGTACTATAAAAAGGGATGAAATGGAGAAATCTATAAAGGTTCCTAAGTGCTCAAAATAGGTATCTCGAAGTTCGTGTGACTTTTCCACACAAAATACACCCTATACAGAACCTATCCCATCAGAACATCCGACGAGGGTCGGAACATCCGATGGTAATCCAGCCTGCCAGTTTTCAGAGCCATCCAGTAAGGGGTCCATCGGAACTTCGGTCGGAACATCCGACGCAGGTCGGAACATCCGACGCGTCTTAACTGCTGCAACGGCTAGTTTTCGAGATTCCCTATTCAAAGCCGTTTCTAATACCTGCCAAAGGTTACACTCACTCTGATTACAACCTGATTTGAGCCTAATTCGTATTCTCCATCATCTTTCTCAAGAACCCTAGCCTTTGTCTCTCTCCTGTTCATCTTGTGAGATCTAGATCTAGAGAGATCAAGGAAACCCAAGTGCTCCGTGAATTAGAGATATAATTCTTGAGCACTTAGCGATTCCTATTTTCTTCATCGCATTTGTTACTCTTGGAGGCTTGAAAGGCTCCTAGACGGCTAGGTGTCGCCGGTGAGTCGCCGATCTTTGTGTGGCGTGCCTCCGGAGTTTGTGAAGGTGCGAATCTACCTCCGCAAGGAAAAGGATTCAACTAGTGATCGCCGGTGAGTGCTTTGTGCTTCGCTGGTAAGGGGGATTAGGGTCTTGGTGATCCGGGCTTTGTGCCTTCCCTAACGGTGAGTAGGATCTCCCTTCAAAGATCCGAACATCGGGAAACAAAAAATCGCTGTGTTTGTATCTTGGTCTTGATCTGGTGTTTAAACTATTGGTATTGGCTTGTTCTGAGTATTCTTGAATAGATCTAACCTTGGTTTTGCGAGAAATCAGTTTTTCTACAGGTTTTCGATCAATTCCAGAACACCCCGGATCGGAACATCCGACGGCCATCGGAACATCCGACCCAGGATCAGAACATCCGACGGAGGGTGTACTGTACCACGTCGGAACATCCGACGCTGCATCGGAACATCCGACCGACTGGTTACTGTTCAAGTTTATTAATTCCGCAATTTCGTTTTATCCGCCTATTCACCCCCCCTCTAGGCGGCATAGCGATCCTTTCAATTGGTATCAGAGCCTAACCTCCTGTTTTGAGCTTAACAGCTTGGAGAATCATGCCGAACAACAAAGACGATACCGTGATCGAGACTTCAAGCGAAGGCAACAAAAAGGCTACCATTCCTTATGTTTATCCTGATTCAACATCCTCATCTCATGTCTCTGTTCCCACTGGACGTGCGCCTCATTTCGATGGCACATACTACCCACAATGGAGACATAAGATGAAGATGTATCTAATGTCTATTCATCCTTCTATTTGGAGAATTGTAGAAACAGGTTTCAAGCCCAAGGAACCGGAGAATCTCACTGCCGATGAGGAAAGAGACTCCTTCCGCAACTATCAAGCCATCAATGCATTGTTTGGAGCCTTGAGCCCAAGTGAGTTCAATCGGGTTGACGGACTTGAAGAAGATAAAACAATTTGGGACACCCTCAAGGATGTTCATGAAGGTACATCAAGTGTGAGGGAAACCAAGATCGAGCTTATCAATGGCAAGCTAGGAAGGTTCATCCTAGAGGAAGGTGAAGACTACAAAACGATGTTTGATCGACTCATGGTGTTAGTTAATGAGGCAAAGGGGCTTGGTTGCAAATCTCTCACTGATCATGAGGTGGTCAAGATTCTACTACGGGCTATCACTCCAACCAATCGCCATTTAGTGCAAATGAATCGAGATAGAGACAACTATCACTCAATCACACCGCATGAAGTGCTTAGAAGAATTCTCAGTGATGAGTTGATGGACCAAGAGGCCTCGAACATTAAAGAGATGGCTCAATCAAATAAGAAGAAGAGCATTGCATTGAAGGCGAGCAAAGTGTCAAAGGCAAAAGATGATAGCTCAAGCAGTGATGAAGATGGGCAAATGAACATGGAAGAGATGGCATTCTTTGTGAGAAGATTCAACAAATTTCTCAAGAAGAATGGCTACAACAGCAAAGGCAAGAAGGATTCCGGCAAATCCAACTCTTCAAGAAGTTCAAGAAGAAAATGCTATGAATG